>PTEX01000229.1:943841-991945 GCA_003342815.1 Eudromia elegans | reverse complement strand
GGCAGCTCCGAGCTCCGAGCATCGGCCCCGAGCTCCGCGGCGGGTGCTGCCCTGTCACAACAGGTCACCCGCCAGCTCCGTCCCCGTGTTGAGGCCCTTTTGGCCCTCCCTTGCAGACCCCCCCGTGCCGGGCCTGGCGAGGAAGACAAGCCCCGTTTGCCGGCTCCCTCGCAGCCCAGCATCCTTGGGCCCGAGCGCCCTCTCCTGCCTTCGCGGCTCCTAAATCCCCAGAGGTACAAACAGAAACACCACGGCACCAGTCACCGCCCGGGAGACAAAGAAAAATCTCATTCTGAATTTTTCTCTCCAGTGCCAAGGYGAGGTTTTCCCGTTCGCAGGAGGAGAAGGCTGCGTGCCAGCAGGCCTCAATGAAGGCACCACGAAGCACGCCCTCCATGAGGGTGCAAGAACCCTGTGCTCCTCCGGCACGCAGCGGGGAAGGCCGCTCCTCAACAGGCCACCCGCATGTCCCAGCAGCCAAGGTCCAAGGGGGAGAATCCCCTGCTCTTCCCCTTGCCTTGCTCTTCAATTGTGTTAGAGACAAAGGCGAGGTGAGCTGGACGGACTGAGCCAGCCGAGGGGATGTGYTCAAGGAGACGGTCCTGCCGCAGGSCATCCCTCGGGATGGAGACGAGCGGGAGCGTCGCGGGGTGAGCGGCCCTGCAGCTAGCGCTTGCTGCCCACCCATAGGCCCCAAGACCCCCACTGAACACACAGTGACAGAGCGACAGCGCAGCTCGGCCAAGAGGAGGGTGCCAAGGCCTCCCGCAGCGAAGCCGGGCTGAGGAAGCCCAGCCTGCCCAGAGCTCCCTCTTCCCGGCTTTCCCGCCTTCAAGGTTACCCAGCCAAGGTTAGAGCCAACATTAGCATCTAAATGTGCCCGTATCTGACAAAGGCGGCGCGGGTCCCCAGCCCGGCAGTGAGCAGCCTCTTGCTGCCATAGTAACTGTTTGCAGACACCGCAATTATTTCTTCCCAGCTTCTCCCCCTCTCCCCATCTCCCTTCCCCCAGCTTGTCTTGCGCTTCCAAGCATTTTCTCGCCTCTATTCTTTTTTATTTTTTTGCTGTCCGTGGCAAATCCGGTGGCTTTAGGGGCCCGGAGTCTGTGCAGGAACGCGGTGATTCCCGGCACCGTGCGGGCGCGTCCCCTGCTCTGCCCCGCTCGGCTCCTTCGTAGCGTCACTCGCCGCCTTCTGCCACCTCCCTTTTGTTTCTGCCTCAAGAACAAGCGGCGCCAGCCCAAGCAAGGCTAAGGGCAGGGCTTAGTTAGGACTGACCCGGCTTGCTTGTGCGTTCTCTGCGTTGCTGCTGCGGGGCTAATGGGAAGCACCGGGGGTGACTGACCCTTCCGCGCGGATAGCGGAAACCTGGAGCAAGCGGCGGAGCGGGAAGCCCTAGTCCTGCCAGGCCCCTCCGAAAGGAGACGGAGCGGGAAAAGGCAGGAGCCAACCCCTGGTCAGCGATGCTGATGCCGGGCTGAGCGGCATCAGGGAGGGCCGAATGGTCTGCGAGCCCCCTAGGAGTTTTCTGGATATTCACAATGAGGAAAAAGCATCATGTGGATTTAATGGGACTCCTTCCTCCTGGGAAGGGCAGCGTTTTATCCCACAGGACTGCTGGAAATGATGGGATGCAGCTGCAGCTCCCATTGCCGGCACCACTCATTAGGGAGCCAGTTCTTCCCACTGGGAGGGTTAAAGGGTGAGAGCAAAGGGGCACAGCAAAATATTATATATATATAAGTATATATGTATATATGTATTAGCTACTTGTGGCTCAGAAGAGACCCCACCTGAGCTGTCTCGAGGGGTTGCTGGACGGGTGTAAGGATAGATGGATAACAGCAGCCTCCTAGTGAAGAAATAACTGAATCCACAGAGCCCCTAAGGTAGCAGTGAGAGCAACCTCTGCTCTGTGGCAGCTCGCCTGCGTGTAGAGCTTCGGGTGCCTCATCAGGCCAAGCCAAGTCCTCCGAGGAGCAGCCTCGTGCCTCCTTTGCAGCTTGATCGYCAGGGGAGGCCAAAGCAGCCACAACTGAGGAAGAACAAAGTGCTCCTCAGATGGGCCACAAAGAAGGAGTTTATATATACATATATATRAAAACCTTACCAAGAYGGCACAGGAGCCCATCGAGCACAGCATCCAGCCTCTGAAAGTACCCAGTTTTATGAACTTTGGGATTTTTGTTTCCTTTAGGCCTTTGCATCACCCCTTTCTCAACCTTTATAAACTTTCAGCCTTCAGGTCCCGGGGCAAGGAGGGGCTGCATCCCTTCCATTCCCTGGAGCAAAGCGTTTCCATGACCAAAGCAGGCAGGGACAAGGACAGAGAGCCCCGCTTGGTGCCCGGTTTGTGGGCAGGGATGGCAGCCACCAGGCTGGTATGGAGGCTGCATGCACCGGGTCCCCGAGGTGCCACCCTGCACCCCTGCAGGGCCCGTTCTGCCTGCGGGCCTGAGCTGGAGCATGGGAGAGCCACCGCGTGCAGAGCCCCCCATACAGAGCCCCCATGTGCAGAGCCCAGGCACAAGCGCTGCCCTGGGGAAAATCCCGCTTCCCGCTGGGGAAGGAACTGGTCGGACAGCCCCTGGACAAACATCCCGAGGCCAGGGAATGAAAGAAGGGAACTGAAACCCGGCAGGTTTCGWTTGACCCTTCCCCCTGCCCGCCAAAGCCCCCGGGGCGATTTTGAGAACAAGGCTGAGCTCCCTTGGGAAAACTGCGGGGAAATAACCCGTCTCCGCCAGTCCTGATGCTCTTAAACAACCTTGTGTCCGTATCACAGCCTCTTGAGCCTCTCCTTGACACCCCCAGGTCCCTGCAGTGTTTTCTGCAGTGCTTTCTCCCTTAATAAATAAATAATTAAATAAAGTGAATTGACCTTGCCGATGGYGGGAAGCAGGTGGCCTTCAAACCCTATGAGTTCCCCAGCACCCGTTTGCAGGGCRGTGAATCTCGGAGCCTGCCTATGTGCGAGGGAGGCAAGGCGRGCGAAAGCTCCGCGCTGGCAACGGAGAGATTTGGGCTTGGGATTATCCAGCGCTTTCCAAACGGAGCCCAGCATCTCGGATCACCTCTGGCTTCAGACCTTCTAGACAAGCCRTGGCCCGCACTGACCTGCGCGATGCGCTGGCCAAAGGCCGAGGAGCAGAAATCCCGTGGAGGTGGCGTTTTCTGGCRCCCTGTGCTGGGTCCAGGGCAGGGGGAGCTGGGGAAGAGGCAGGGTGGGAAGCACCCATAGCCCAACGTGTTGCATGAAGCATCCTGTTCAGGATTGCTTTTCCCATTATGCTGTTTTATATTCCAAGAAGGATGATCACCAGTGGGGCATGGGCTTGGACTGAGACCCTGGGCGATGACCAAAACCAGAGCACGAAGCCTTAGCCCGCTTGCCAGGCGGCCTTTGGGGGTCCTGCCCAGCTGAACCGCAAGGAATTGCCCCGCGGTTGGGGGGATGAAGCAAACTCTCCTCCCGTGYTCCCGCCGTGGTCCCTCTTAACCCGTAGCGTTTGTCTCAGCAAGGCCGGGACTGCTCTTTATGAAGCCAGAGCAAGAACTTGCCTCGAAAGCGAAAACCAGCCCCGTGTAATCAGCGAGGAAGGGCTCGGCAGGGCGCTGCACCCGGCAAAGGTGGTTTTCTAGGGCCACCTGGTGACAGCTTGGAGACAGGCGTCCAACTCGCCTGGAATGGCCTCAGGAGGCCCCAAAGACCCTCTAACACCGCTCTGGGAACAGGTCACCCTCACACTGCCCYGGCCTGGCAAAGGGCTGTCCCTAAGGGAGACTCCCCCCTTCCCTTCCTCTTTCCATCTTCCTTCCATTTTCCTTTCTTCCTTTCATTTCCCTCCCTTCCTTCCTTCTCTTTCCTTCCTCTCTTCCTGGGGCTGGTGTTTGAAGGAACAAAGTTCAAATGCACCTCCGAGGCAGGTCGTGCCATTGGGGAGCTTCATTCCTCCTGCCTCTCCCGCACACGGAGAAGGAARAAACTGCCAAGCCGGCCTGGATTTTGTTTCTCCGACCTCCTCCCTCCTGACGTGGTGCTAGTTTCTTTTTGCACTTGAACTGGCAGCTTCCGTGATCATGAAGGGCTTTCGAGTCTCACCTGAGCTTATGCATTTGCCATCAGATTCATGCACTTCCATGTTCCTTCCATTTATTGTGCAGTTTGGCTCCTTGACACTTTTATTCRGGCTTTTGGGCCATAAAAACAAAGGCTGAGGAGGGGATTAAAAAAGCAAAACAATGAAACTGGAGGTCAGCTGCCCATCTAAACTGTTTGCAGCAGAGAAAGATAGCAGCTTTTTCACCCAAAGAGCAGATATACCTGCAGGGTCCTTGGTGCAGAAGAGCACCAGTCCCTGCTGATAAATCAGGATTCTGTAAGGATTTGGATTGTGAAGAGCAGAGGACACATTCATGCTCTGGACAAGGAGGGACGCAAACTCTTTGGTCTCCAGGCAGCAAGCAGCTATCTTGGCAGCACCCAGAACTCCTAAACACGTCGTGTWGAGCTTGCTCCCTTCCTCCTCTAATCCCGCTGGCAGCTTTTCCCTGCCAACAACCAATCCTGCCTTCCACCCAAGTCCAAAATGCATTTCCCTGGGCCAGGGGGGGCTTGGTCGTAGCTGTCACATCCCCGTCTGCTCCCCATGGCCACGGCACACTAGCAGCCTGCAGCACCCAGKGGGACCATGGCCAGCTGGGCCTGTCCCTGCCGTAGGGGACTCCGAGGGACAGGGTCCCACGGGATGGCCCCATCTGTGCAGCATATCAGCCATGTAGCTGGTGTGCCCAAGCGGTGCCCCTGCCACCGCGGGGCAGGGATGCTGAAGGTGACCGCCTTGGACGGCGGGTTCCTGCAGTTACTGTAGAGGGACCCTTGCTCTTGGGCTTTTGTGTCGCTAGAGGGAACCSTTTGACTACAGCAAGGAAACGGTCCCTGCGTTGCATCCTTAGCCCTCRAAGCAGCAAAACTAGGACCGTCTTGCAGCCCTGAGCTGCTCCTAGCGCCGGCCGTGCCCWGCTGGCAGGATGCGCCTCAGTGGGGCTGGCAGCAGCAGCTGGGGGCAGCAGCACCGTCCCAAAGGCCTGGCTGCTGTCCCCGGGGGCGCCTGCAGCTTCCTGCCCRGGTTTCCATTGCCCCGCTTCCCTTTGCCTGAAGTTCAGCAGAGGCTGCTGCCCCTCTGCCCCGGGAMTGCATGCCCAGGGCCACCTCCTGTCTGCCTGTCATCCACTTAGCTCATTCCTGGGTTTTCACAGCCAAGAAAAGCACAGATCGATTGTAAGATTTTTTCACCCCAAATTCCTCCTGGGACAGGCCCCAAGCCAGTCGTGCCAAAGGCTGGTGGTTTCAACAACACTTTGACATCTTTAGGAGTTCAAAAATACATATATATAGAGCATGCACTTTTATTTTTTGCAAAAATCAAGACAGAAAGTTGCTGCACAAAATGATACTTTAAATAAACTCAGCTCACCCTCTTATGCATTCAAGTCTTGTTTAAGTTTTCCTGTAGAGTGAAGACGCCRAAGAAGTAATTTAGATGGAGGAGATTAATTAATTAGTGTCAGACACACTGAGCCCATTCGCCTGAGTGAAATACTCGGGAGAATTTAGACTTGTTTCATTTTTCCTTTTGCTTTTCAAAGACGAATATTTCTAAGAGGTTTTGTCGTCAACCAGCAATCTGTGAAAATAAAGCAAAAAGACAGGTCTTCTGATACTCTGATAYTGCTACCCGCTCTTTCAGTGCTATAGCGTCTCTTTATATCCTTCTGTAGACTCTAAACCCTGGGAGAAGAAATTATTTGTGAAACCAGGATTTCTTTGAGGGAAAAAATGTTATATACACATAACTGTACAGGGTGACAGTGAATAGATGTGACTGCTGTTCTCTCACCCTGCTTTCCCAGGGTGCCAAAAGCCATTTTACAGGGCCCGCCTTGCACTGCTCTCCCTGATGGTGGGAAACGTCCCCGTCTGTGTTGCYGCAACAAGCACACGCATAGGGAGGCCCTGAGCTGTCTAAGGGGCTCGATTAGCAGTCCAGTGCCCTGACATGCCTTCCCTGAAGATGCTGCTTGACATGTTTTTGCAACTGTGATGTGTGTGTTTAATCTCCTCTCCGTAAACACCGTCCTGGGGACATCTAATGGCAGCTTTGCACCAGAGTGGCTCCACTTGTGCATCTRTCTCTAGCCGAATGCCCCGAGATTCAGGACACCATTGTGTTTGCCAGCTTATCTTTATGTAACAGAGATATTGAAAGTTTTTTGAGACTTTAACTTTTTTGGTGGATATGCCAGTATCCAGTGACTGAAAAGACCATGGGAAGGATATATGATGCATCCTCTGAGCCCTCTCCCATCCTCCTTTTTCACTCGAGGATTGCAACATCCACCACGTCCTTCCATGAGGAATAGCATCAGTGTGGTAGAGGAGCCACCTCGTCTACAGGAGGACTACTGGAGTGGACAGGTAAGAGGAGAACAGCCCTTGCTCTGTGTTTGAAGCTCCTGGACGGTGGGGGATGGATCATTCTCATACACACGTTGGTGCTCAGCATAAAGGATTGGGCTCCCAGACCTGTAGAGGTGCCAGCCCTTGTGTTTTGCTGTGAATCTCACAGKATTAAAACTTAAAGCTCCAGCTGCTGGAGTCTTGCAGTCTGCAGATTTTTGTCCAGCCTCCTTTTGTCCTAGGATGCTTTGCCCTGGTCTACATCTTGCCATCTCCTGGGGCACTGGAGACCTTGATAGTGCCAAGCCCAGTTAAGGATCATGGCCAAGGGTTCTCTGACCTGCAGGTCCTTGGCAGAACACATTGTAGACCCCATGAGGTGAGCGGGACAAGGGCCAGGGTGTTTGGGGAAGAAGAAGGGTTAATGCTGCCTTGGGAGAGACAGAGGCTACGTCTCATGCACACCCAGTACTCCTGTCTGTGCTCCAGAACCTCTAGTGCAGCGTATTGAGGAGCCAYTTAAAACCTCTCGGAATGAGGATATTTGAAGCAAGCTTTATCCTCCACACAGCACAGTTTAAAATTTAAACACTTGGTGGTGCAATCCTCTAATGCACTTTTTACTGTCTTTTTTACATGAGTGATGCTAGCCTGATGCTAGCTGCACCTKCTACAGGAAATAGGGTTGTAAAACAAATCGTTATATAATGACACGGAAGAAGTGATTTAGCTGCCTTTTTTCTTCTCATTTATAATCATAGCAGTACATCGTGTTTTGTGGAGAYTCAAGTTGTCCATTAGAGAACAGGCACAGCCCAAGAGCCCTCATCGTTTGCTGGAGACTGGTTACAGCTGAGCACAGTGTTCTGCAGGGAAGCACAGGCTGCCCCACCAGAGCTCATCAGCCCAAACCCAACTGTGCCCTAGCAGAGCTCATCAGCAGCCTCTCAGAGGGCTTAGACTGCCTGTGCCTGAAGGTTGCATATTGCCCACCAGCTTGAAGGTCACTCCATATCTCTGGGATGTTGCTCTCCATCACTATGAGCTGCTGTCAATGGTAAGTAAGAGTTAGAAGCCACACAGGGTGTGATCAAAGGCTAGGGCCCAGGTTTTGTTTTTCACTGAAGTGAGGTAGTGATTTCTTTCCTTCCCTATGACCAGCTTGTTAAGGCACCAGAATTTATTCCCCAGCCTTGTTCTGCTCTATCTCTTCACCTTTCCCTCCTAAGGAAGCAAGCCCAGGTCTGATCCTCCCCTCTCTTCTCTTGCCTCCTCTCACTTTTCTCTTCAGCTTTTTCCTGCCTTTCATGAAAAACCTCCCTCTCAGTTGTGCTGCTGCCAGGCCTTGCAGTGCAGTCAGGGTACTGGTGTGCTTTTATGGCACTGCTCTTAAGTGTCAAGCGTAGCTGTGGGCTGCCACCCTCCTTCCTTCAGAGGAAGACGTGTGGGGCTTTGTGTGCAGGGCTGTCATCCGCAGGCACGGACACTGGTGGAGGAAGCGGCGGAGGTGGAGAAGGTCTTTGCACAGGCAAGAGGCTGTACAAGGTTAGCCCCACTGAGCACGTTTTCACTCCTGGAGATCGAGTCCTGGGTCTGCTCTTTCCTGTCTCTGTCCCGTCATCTTATGCGCACTMGTTTTCAGAGACTTTTCTGAGCAGGGTATGAAGAGATGTCCTGAGCTCCATTTCATCGCACAAAGCCACCACCCAAAACCATAATATTGCTTTCTCGCTGATTTTTAAAATCAAAGTTGGCGCATTTACCTTGACATGACTCATTCCTAGGCAGTCAAGCTTTAAGCTTATTGAATAAGACAAGAATTTTCCCCTAGAAGCATCATGTGTTTTCCCAGACTTTCCTGCCTCTCAGCTGCTGAGATAACATTAAAGCGAGACAATTTAATGAACCTGCACTGTTACAGTGTACAGCACAATTTATTGGCTGCTACACAGAAGAAACACTGCTATCAAGAGCTTTTGGTGTATTCATATGATCTTATGAAGTTAAAACTTATTGGAAGCCTTCTGACTCGTGAAAAGAATGTGAGAGATGGAGAGATAAAACAGTGATTCATTCCCCACTAGGAGGCTTTTTTATATATATATACATAATATGAAAAAAAAAAAAAGTGTTTTGAGCTGTATCTGGAATTGGAAGGAGTAAAAAAATATTTTGTATGAAAAGATAAAAGATTCCTTATGTGCCAGGAAGCCAGGCTGCATAGGCTCAAGCACAGCTCATTACAAAGGAGTAGAGATACCTATATGTGACTGTAGATTATTCTAGCTGGTTATATATTGTGTCCCAGCCCTGTCCTCACCTGGTGTCACTGCCYATATGTAAATCACTGCACCACTTCGTAAAGCACAGTTGTGAAAACTGGGTGGGAGAGCCGGTTGTCTCTCACCTGTGGCTGTGTTCCTGATGGTGTAGGTGAGTAACTTCTGCAGTAACGAATCAAAAACTATGTTGTGTTGCAGGATAGCCATGCTCTGGCTTATCCAAACACAAACAGCAAGGGCATGCAATTAGGAAGGTGACTTGCTGACCATTTCCTAGCTGAACCAAGTGAATGGTCCTGGTTGCCCTCAGATGCCCTTGGCGTCTGCTCTCCCTAGTGCTAAGCAATGCTCCCTCCCAGCACTAACCCATGGGTGCTGGGGAGGTAGGATTGATGTATCCTTCTCCAGCTGGCAACCATAATTTCTGCTGCAGTCAGTTGTCCATCAGSATCACTGTGTCTCTTTGGGGCCCTTTTTCTGTTAAGGGGGTTTCGTTGTGTTGCAGGCAACCAAAGCATTTCRCACCTTTGCAGCAGGCCAGGAAATCTCTGCTCGGTTTGAGCAGCACTGCTGGGCTCAGTGCTGTAAGTGCCAAGAGGACACGATTCACGAGTGTCCACACGGATGTGGTGTGGGGCTGTATGGCCTTGCTCTGCTGATCACCATGAGGCTCTGAAATACTCATCGAGGTCCAAACAGGCAGGCTTTCCTTCCAGCTTGGCGCTGTGTCCTGGGAGGTCATGAGCCTTTGTTGTTCTTCTCATTGCTCAGTAGAAGACACAGGTCAAAGGAGGGCTCAGGATAGCAGTGGCTGCTAATCAGAAATGAATGAAAACTGCTGTTTGAAGACAGCTGGAAGCTTAGCAAACTCATGTCTTTGCTGAGACATAGGCACAATGCTGAGACAGCCCCATTTCAAAAGGAAATTGCAGTGGCTTGCTCTAACAACAACAATAATAATCCTAATGGGAAAGCCCCTGAAGTTGCAGCCCATCTCCCACACAACTGGAGCATTTGAGAGCAGAGAGGGAGGCTTTAGTTATGTTGCAGTTTCCATGACAACCTCATATATCAAATGGCCAGACACAAGGACTCTCTTCTCTCCTGCTCGGTCTTTTTTGTCTTGGGGATGATTAGGCTGGGATGAGGATCCAGCTGCATTTTCTGTGTTATTTCAATGGGGTTCACAGTTTGCATAAGTCTGGGAGGGGACAGCCTGACGCCATCTCCCCAAGCTGAGCCTGCTGCTGCTTCGGTGCCTTGCAATTGCTAATCACTTGCCTTTCCCAGAAATCCCTATGGGACCTGTTGTTACATCCAGGAGAAGCATCTGCCTAGTGCTCAACCTTAGTGGATGTTGTCACTAGAGTGATGCATGCAGAAGTCTCTCCCCAGCTCATGGCTTCAGCCCCTGCTAGACGTTGAAGCTCGCCCTTTGGGGCACCATCCTCACAAGCTCTCATGAGGCTCTGGTCAGGAGAATACAGTGGTCCTGCCAACAGAGTGTTGCCTCCTAGGAGGAGGAAGCACACCAGCAATCCCTTTTTTGTATGTTATCTTTTACAAAGCTGTCTCCATTTAAAACCTTTTTTTTTTTTTCAGCACCAGAATGGGCATGATGGCAGAAGGTGAGGATAATCTTGGCATCTCTTAGGATGCCAGGATCTTGTGGCAGAAGTACATATTGGTGTACTGAAGGGAACAGCAGTAGGTCTGTTAAAGCCAAGCTGGATCACTAACATGGTGATGAAGTGAAGAACAGGCTAAGATCTCATCTTCGCCTCTCCCTGAGGATGTTCCCAGCTTGTTGACYCTCTTGGATTAGAGGAGCAGGTGCCTGGGAGTCTTTGTCCAAACTCTGTTCTCATCCCAGTTGATGGAAATTTCTTGCCATGGTCAAGATCAAGGAGATCTTCATTTGCTTCCAATCTTTGCTTCATGGGGAGGAGCACAACTTGGCTGAGGGGAATAGACACATAACTACTTTCTCCTTCACTCTGGCATGATAAAGCAGGCTGGGATGGGGCTGCGATGGCACCAGGGCTGTGGTGGCAGCTGGAAGCTCTAGGCAATTGCTTCATCCGAAGCAATCATGGGTCCTAAGATGATACCTYAGATTAAGAGGGAGCAAGAGGGAGGACTTGACCTCCCTGCCTCAACAACAGGAGCAGGACTTCGAGACGCCCTCTTGCTGAGGGCATTGTTTTGCTTTCTCCAAGGCTTCTCATATGGCAGAACATTACTATTTGCTCTTCCACTTCCGYCTGGGCCCCATTGTTTGAGGGCTCAGTCCAGAGGCAGCTTTCCAGCCCACCTCTGTTTACTCCGAGTGTCCGTGTTACAGGCCATTTGCTGAGACTTTCCCTTCCTCATGCTGCCTCCAAGGGAAGGAAAGGCTTGCTAGTTCTTCCCAACATTAGAAGACTTATTGTCTCTCTGGACTGCCTTTCAAGAGCAGCTGGGTTTGTTGTATTGTGGAGCTGTGTRTTTTCTTTTTAATGGCTCAGCACTACTTGAAAGGCAGATCTGGGCCTAGTGCATTTGCCAAGTCAAATGGTYGGCCTGCTGAGAGCTCGGCCTAAGTCTTTCAGTGGGAAGTGGTCCAACAACAAAGCAGGTCAAAAATCCTACTTGGCTCAGACATCGGTTTCTCAGKTCAAGATTTCTGACAGTAAAAACACCATTTTTAGCAGTGACTGTGTGAACTCCTCATGCACTCTCCTCTTCAGAGAGTGTCAAATATTCTGCGTGTATTGAAATGAGATGATCTTAACTTGAAACAGATTTTTTTTTTTTTTCTAAAAGAAGGCTTGTGGGGACCTCTTTTTGGTGTATTAAGCTTGTCAGCAAGAGGTTTTTATTCCTCCTTGTTCCTTTAAACTCTGCCAACCCTGGTCTTTGCAGGTGGTGCTTGAAGAGGTGATGGAAGTTTCACAAGAAAGACATGCGTTGCTGCCTCCCCTCTTAAGTGTTAGATATATTTTATCTCTTTCATCCCAACAAGCTGATGACTCTTACAAACTTATTAGGAACCACTTYTGATGTAAAAGACTTAAGTTTTACCTTCTGCGTTGCTAGTTCCTCAGAACAGGCTCTTGGCAAGGGCATAATGAGAGGTGCTAACATGCACATGGAGAAGGCCCATATCCTGCTGAGACTCCTATGCATCGCTACTGCCCTTGAAAAGCAAGAAATTCCCTTCTGTTGGAGGTACAGGGAGCAGGAAACTGTGCATTTAGAGGTGCTGAGTGTTTTGGAGGGGCAGATGGAGGCCCAAGCTCTGCCAGAAGAAGGTCGGCATCGTTTGCMTGATGGAGCTGCCTGCTCGCTTCCTGGCTCGGTGCTGAAACGGGCAGCCAGGACTGCTCCACGGCTCGCAGAATAATCACTGCTCGRTAAGCACCACGTCAGCTAGAGGATCAACTGCTGCCTGAACATGCGGCTTGCCCGAAGAAGGCATGAACCATGAGCTCCCTTGGAGTGGGGAGCTCATTTCTGCTCAGGATAGATTGGGCCTCCATCCCASACAGGGCTGCAGTGGGATGTCATCTTTGCATCTGCTGGCTTCACCCATTTGCCCCGCTGCATATGTCCCAGCACGTGTTTCCCATCAGATTGAAGGATGGCTGGGWAATCGAAGAGGTGTCTCCTGCCTGGAACAAACA
Source organism: Eudromia elegans (assembly GCA_003342815.1). Lineage (NCBI taxonomy): Eukaryota > Metazoa > Chordata > Aves > Tinamiformes > Tinamidae > Eudromia > Eudromia elegans. The sequence continues at coordinate 979,538 of PTEX01000229.1, read as the reverse complement.
GCACACGCTTGGTTGTTCACTGTGTGAGCTATGGCTGTAACTGCATGTGCTCTGGCTATCAGGTGAGCCTGACCCTGCTTCTAGGAGACGTTCTCAGGGACACCTCACCAAGTGGARTGCAAGAAGGTCTCCCTCCTTCCCTCCACTCAGGCCCTTGCATCTGTCGGTCTTTATGAAGCAATCAAAATGCTGCTTTGCTCCCTCAGGGTGTSTCTATTGATGTGTCTTGCTCCATGACATATGCCTTTCATGATTTCTTGAGAGCCCCAAGAGCCCCATTCTTTCCATCAGCAGACAGATCGAAGCCCTGCTGGGAGGTTTTCAAGCTGTGAATGGTTGACTCGGGTTTATAAGTGGTGTTCAGGCTGTCAGATCCCTGAGGGCCCTGCTCAGAGCCTTAATGGCCCTGAACAGACCTATCTCGCACCCTCACGGATCCTGGCACCCCACTGAAGTGCAGCACAGGTGACCCAATCCTGCTCCAAGCTATGATGACACTGTGCCTGTGCCCAGCTGTCTCTTGAATAACCCCTTGGATCCATGCTGTAGTTGTCTTTGGGAAGAGGGGTGGAATATGCAATGGGGAGCGAGTACAAAACTGTCCYGTCATTCACATCACTAGCACCATGTATGGTCTGCGTCCAGCTCGGCTTGAGGATCCAGAAATACTCTAGTCCTGGCAGCCAGAGCAGGGGCTCAGAAGCTTTCCATCCTGGGGGTCCGGACTGTAAGCTTGAATGCATGGACCAAAAGGCAGCTGGCATCTGTGGTAACTAACTACTGCTTCAGCTGCAGAGAATCAAAATGCAAATTGTGCTTTGAAGGGAAGATGTGAACACAGCAGAAAGCCTTAACTGATAAGTGTTAACAGATAAGTGATGCAGTCTTCATCCTGTCCCAAATTCGCTCCACCCCAAGGGCAGATGCACTTCAGGCACTGTGCCCAGGGGAGGGTCTTGTAGATGTAATCCTATTACTAAGGGTAARACAGGATCTAACCCATTCATAGTGTTTTTGTTAATTAAGACTAGCTTTAAGCCTCCTTGAATAAGATGCCTAATAATCTGGCAGAGGCTGAGGTACTGTGTGCCAGCACTGCACACAAGGTTGGTGAGACCTGAGATACCTACCTAAAACTTTTGGGGAAATCAGGTGGGTGATGATATTTGTATTTGTGATCCGAATACAAATAGTTTGTCCTCACCTGTGCTAACCTCTCGGAGTTGAAAAGCAAGAGACTGACAGGCTTGTATATAAATACGCTGGGCTGGAATGAAGATTGCTGAAGGCAAGGAGAATMAAGAAGCTGTCCTGAAGCTGGTAAGGAATTTACAGCATTTCTCACACGTCTCATTTCCTTCAGGCATTGTGATACATGCTATTTTTCTGTTTTTGTTAAAAGCTGTCTCCTAGGGCTACACGAATAGCTRAGAATCCCAGCTTTTGTTAAAGGAGATGTGATCCTCACATGGATAGTGAGAAAGCTTAGAAGACTTAGATTTGGAACAGAAAGCAAATAAAACACTAATATCTTGACTTTTTAATGAGTATAATTATATTTAAGCTCTTTGTATAATTCTGCAGCTGTCTGAGTGCTGGAAGTTCAAAGTTTGCAGTAGTGAGYAGTACTGACATGCTGTGTGTCAAAATTGGCCTTTTGACTGTATGRGGATATTGAAGATGCTCTGGTAAATATTTACATTTTTTATCTCCAGTGCTAATCAGAACTGAGATTATCTAACTTGCAAGAGTTTATTAAAATAAACTTTATGTTGATTGCTTGCTTTATGCATTTGCTATTTTTTCCTCAGCATCCAGACGTTGGGGAAGCTGAGCTTCTATCAGTGTTACTTATGCTGGAGTGCTGCTATTATCATAGGAATTTTAGCATCAGTCCTTGAGGACCAGTCTTTTAAGCCAAAATTAGATGTTGCCTTAATCTTTCTTGATGCTGAAATTAGTTAACAATGAATCTTGAGGAAGAAATATTGGGGGGTTCTGTGAGAGTGAAGTGGAGGCTGCATGCCCTGACCTGGGGAAACTGAGGACAAAGTAATGCAGAGAGTCCAATGGCGAGGACAGATTAAATGAGCAGTTTGAAAATCAAAACTGGTTGTCACCAGCGTTGCTCAGACCCTGCTGCCTGCATCCCTGTGTAGAGGTTATAGCTCATTCCTCCAGTACTGCCCTGTTTGGCCTTTGGAGGTGAGGCATGCTTAATTCAKCCTTAAAGGAAAACTTTAGAATTTGCTGTTTAACATGACTTTTTGCTAAGGGTGACTCCATAAGAAATAAGAGCAATACAATTGAGTAAACCTGTCTCTAGTTGCCGCTGCTTAACCCCCTTGCTCTCTGAGTAAGAAAGCAGGGAGGGAGGAAAATGTCTCCAATGTTATCTTCAATTAGGAATACTTAGGATAAAGCTGTGTTTTGTTTCCTGTGTGGGGGGGAAAAATCAGACTGCTGCAGTCATTTGAACACACCAGTTTTGGCCTGCCTTACAGCAAATGTTTGCCATCATTTCAGGTCTGTCAGACAGTTTTGACCTTGCTATGAGCCACACCGAGTCTTGTTTGCCACCAGACAGACAGAAACAAGTGTGGGAGAGGAGTGAAGGAAAGACAGTCTCTTAAGTGCATCAGGGAAGATCTCAGTGTGAAAAAGAGAGGAAACAGCACCCAGCCTCTACCTGCTTCCTCCTCAGCGCTATCTCTTGTGGTGAAATGGTCCTGCATGCCTCCTGGGCCCTGCTGCATTAACRATGTTATTAAATGGAAAGGAAAGGCTGATCACGACACAGTATTCCCTCTGCTGCTCAGGTGGATGCTGAATGATGCTGGATAGATATGAGCTGAGTACCGTTTTCAGGAGCTTGCTACAGCTGGTAGATGAAAGGGGAGAGATCTGAGCAGATCACCTCTTGTCCACATATGAGTGCAAGGAAAGAGGGAGCGCAACGTGTTCTAGAAACTGGTTTCCCTTTGCCTTTCCAAGGCTGGCATCAGGCTTTGCCTATGCCCAGCAGAGCTAGAAAACGGTATGTTCTGCTTGAGGCATGAATTACACCTAACACATTAGGGCAAGCTGCAGGTGATAACTTGTGGCTCCATTCAGTAATAACATGAACTGCTTAAGATTAAGCATAAGCTTGCATTGATCTGGAGGCCTGTGTGAATGTGGAAGACGGGGCAGAACCAATAGCCAGRCTGAGCTGACATGGTCTGTCCCTTTCTAATAGGCCATCAATGCAGGTTGGGCAAATGGCACTTTCAATGTGCCTATTTCTCACCCTGTCACTAATGAGAGCTGAGGGGAACGAGCTCAAAAGAAAGCAGGTATMTCCTATGATCTTCCATGAGCTTGGTGGGAAGGCTTTAATTGCCATCCCCAGAGCACCACCAGTGCTGTGCCCCCCTGCGGCTTCAGGACTCCTCTATTCAGAGTGCTGCAGAGGACATGTGAGAGCCAAACTGAATCCAAGACTGAGAGCACCGCTGTTCCCTTCTCCAGCCTTCCTTTTCCAGCCTTGCAGTGGAGGATTGGTTTCCTTAATGAACCCAGACTGTTCTTACTCTTGCCTGAKGGGACAGTGCTTGCCTTTCCTGCAGCCTTGCTGTTGCTTTCTGCTGAAGTTGGMTTTCCAGTGCTGGTGCCGGGCTTGRGGAGAGCTGTGGTGCTTTCCCACCACTTAATGAGACTGTCACAACCTGCAGAGTCCTCTGGAGATATGCAGGTGAGGCTGCGTGGCTCTAAGATTCACRTTGATATGTGAAACATTGATTCACATGGATATGTGAAAATGTTCTAAAGGGAATAGCAGTTCTCCGAGGCCAATCAAAAAGGAAAAGGCAGAAATACAGGAATAAATGAGTCCTTCCTTCATGCCAAGTCARTGAAGAGGAGCTTCCWGATCTAATTKAAAGCCTTGTTATCTTCATTAGTGATAAGGGTGTCAGACAGTGGTGGAGGAACAGGATTGGTAGCCATAMAATAGAGACCTACATGTCATTAGTGGTTCTCCAAGAGTTGGATCCTCTTGTCTGGTGGGCCAAGTAGCTCTTGAGGCATCTGGGCTTACACTTGGCGAGAAAGTGGAGATACTGGAGATGTGGAAAGTGGAGATGAGATGAGTGGGTTAAAGGCTGTTAAGAGCAGGAGGGAGATGCTGGCATGGGRTCTCTGACACTGAAAGATGCCTACCCATGTGGCCATGGGCAGTCAAGGTCCCAATGAACTCTTGAGGTAGTTAGATTTATCTGACTGCTTCTCCCAGATTCATGAGATTGAGTCCTGAGCTGCTCAGTGAAACACTGACTCCCTGCTGCCTCTTCAATTTACCAGYAACTTGAACCAAAAGAGAAGAGACAGGAAACAACACCCAAACTATCAACATACTTCTATGTTTTGATCATTCTTTTAMAGAAAAGTTCCAGTCTGACATTTACAAAATGTAAAGTCTGGAAGTTGGCTTGTGATGTAAAAACCATCACGATAAATATACCGTGATGATAATGCTAAACCAGAGGAGTAGATCATCTGAAAACAAAAATTTAACACTCTCGTTGTGCTGGCAGTTCATGTCACCTCTTCTMTTTTTCTGGAAGTAACCTTCCACACGCAGATGGGAAGGAATCCTGGCTTGCACAGGAGGGGTGTTAACACAACTGAGTATGAATTGTATTTGCACTAGTGGTTCMAGGAAGGTCCATTGAGAAGCTCAGTGATTTTTCTTGGTCAGTCTTCCACCTTGGGAATATTGAAGAAAAACGCAATTGAGAGAGACCTTGACTTCACACCCACAGCACAGTGTGTGGTGGTTTGTTTTGTTCTGTGTGTGTTTTGTTTTGTTTTTCCCGTTGCTCCTCCTGCATGGTTAGTAGAGCAGGCAGTTCCTTTGGAGGTAACTGTAGAGGCATTAACACAATGCACCTCCAGCCCAGAGCAGAAACTCAAGGTAACAGTACCCCTCTGRTATTCACAGGTGAATTTGTGAGCCTGATGAAAAGGCAGCTCTTCACACTTGTGATTTTGGCAGTATACAGGCTGCACACAAAAGTGTGACCCATGTGAGTGCTGGATGGAGGAGCATTGGGGAGGAAAATCAAAAGCACCTCCGAGGCAAGAGCCCTGTGCTTTGCCTCCTGACAGCCTTCAGCTCTCAGTGTGCATCTTTCATTGCTGGCAACAAGGGAGCACTCTTATTCCAGCTCATCCGGACCTAATAAGGCTTGAGCATCTRTAATTGAAATAGGGAGGATTTGGCACGCTGTGCCATCGGGGCCATAGAAACACCAGAGAGTTACTGAAGAGGAGGAGTGATTYGCACTGTGCTGCTATATCTGGTTACACACACCTGCACTGGGATGCAAAGGGACGGGGCGGTTCATTGGCAAGGATAAAGCCAGCGTGTTCCAGGCCACGGGCTAGCAATTGCCTCTGACACGCTGCTGGCTGGGTCACATTCCTAATGGCCTCTCACCAGGATCCAGTGTCTTCCCCTGCACCTGCAAAGTATTCATTGCTCCTGTAGTGTTCCCTGGGAGCCTGGGGGGAGAAGCCTGGATTAAGGAGGATGAGCAGAGTTTTGCTGCAATGATAGTTAAAAGCTGCTGGCCAGAGCACTCCCCTGCTAAGCCCACGAGGAAAGACCTGCTGGAGGACTCGGCAGAGCCGTGGAGTGGGTGAATTGCAACTCTCACCACTCAAGCATGAGCTATAACATGAAGCACGTGGCCACGCTTACACCCTTATCCCTTTCTGGTGGGTTGGAGCTCATTTCTGGCTGGGGTTGATCCCTGCTGCTCCACAGTGTGTGGAAAGGGACTGTGGTGGTGAACGTGGGTCCCTTGGGTGCTTTGTGGGTGGTCTATGCTGAAAACAGTTTTGGGGGGGAATCATAAACTGCAGTAATTCAGATATTGGCTGAGCACTTGGATGCTTTTTTTAGAGCCAGCAAGAGGCCTTTCATTGGCTTCTGGACTGTCAAGTTTTTAAGATCTTTCCTCAAACCATAGAAGAAGTGGATTTCTTAACAGCAAAATAATCAGCATTAAGTTTACAATAGATGWATTGCGTTGTTTTAGTGATGGGCCATACAAGGGCTGACATATTGAGAGCAAATCAGATGCAAGACTCTCAGCTTCAGCTTTTTGAAGGAAAGGGTGGACTTGAGGTGACCGCAGGGCTAGGCCTGCTCTCCAGCAGCACTGCAGGCCTTGCTTTGGTATCTGAGGAGACGTGGTCTTTGTGGGCTGCAGAGCTTTTGCTATGACCTAGAACAAATGAGAAACAACAGCATATTTACAAAGCTATTAAGGGAAGATTTTTTTCAGAAACACTGTGGAAAAAAATCCTCTCCACCTGGGAACTTTCCCTCCCAGTTTCTGACAGGTRACTCTGAAGGTATCACTATCCCCCTTGCTCCACTGAACTCARTGCCCTGCAAATCTTCATGTGCATAGTGCACCTTTGCAAGCAAACCTCTCAATTGGCAAGGTCCGTTCATGCTCTCCATGACCAACATTGAGTAAACTAATGTGGGCAGATATGTAAACTTTGGGGCAGTGGGAAGAGAATGTGGGGCTGTCTATCCTCAGTGTGACTYGATAAATCAGAGAGGTTATACATTGCATTCAGTGCAAGTTGTGCCTTTTAATCTTCTGATCTCCATCCCTGCCTTTAGTAGCTTTGCTATCTGTTCAGATGCCAYGGAACGTGACAAGGCATGTTTCAAGGCCTGTGTTTTTGCAAAGCTATTGTCCTCTCTCTGGATCTACTGAGCAGCTCACCAGCAGTTGTGACATTATTTGTCAGTTACAAAAGTGGTTTTTGGACTTCAACTTTACCTTCTTAGGTAATCACATCTGAAAAATTAGTTCTGGTTTAGATTGATAGGAACTTGGGTGCTCAAATGGTTTTATCCTTCACTGCTAGAGACTTAGTGTCAGATTTTGCTGTCAGTTTGCAGTGGGAGCTCTCTAGTTGTATTTGGATTTCTTCTGGGGTGTTTTGCTCATTTGACTTGATAGACAGAAAACTGAAGGTGCATTCCCATTGGTAAGCTGAAGTTACAAGAAGCCTAGATTAAGGAAGAGATCTTTATCTTTACAGGACAAGTTGCTCTAAGCAACCTTAGTTGCAGAAGGTTTCTTGAATTTGGATCATCACACCTGTGGCTGCATCTGATGCTGCTTCTGACATATCAGCAGATCTCAAAGCATGTTGTGGAAGAAATCAACGTGTTCCCTGCTTATTTATGCATGTGAAACTGCTCAAAAAACCAACAAAGAGGTAGGACATGATGCCATATCTCCTGTGTCCCTTGGTCAGCATCCTCCTCCGGGTAACACTACGGTGTYTCTTTTAGCTTTGTGGTTTCCTTGGGTTTGTGTGTGTGGTTGTATTAATTCAGATGCAGCTSCCTGCTTGAGGCTGCAAGGGCAGGACACCTGCATTTTGTCAGTGAAAATATTTGTGGAAATACACCCGTCAGTCATGCAGGTGCAGGTGAGCCCAGCTGAAACCTAGCTGAAATACTGCCCCAATTGTCTCCTGAATGAATCTTCTCGGGTTCAATAGTTTAAGCTGGCATGCTATTAGTTTCAGGCTCTCCTTATTGAGAAGGAACGGCTGATGATTGTGCAAAGCCAAGTGATGTTTGAAATAGGATCTGTGTTGTTACTGTAACTGAATCCCAGCTGTTCAGGGATCCTAGCTGGCTGCAGAGTCCATGTTGAATAGGTCTTGCAGTACTAATATTTGCCTGCGGATAGATGCCTTATTAATAATTTAAAGTCTGATATAAATCATGAGCTAAGAAATGCAGTCTTAGACTTCAAGGACAGAAATAGATATGACCTCTTACATGGGGAGACATTCTGATTATGCCTCCATAACTCCTTCATGCTGAAATGGATACCTTAAATTTAGTTACAAAAAGCTAACAAGAAAAAAATGTAAACAATTTATCACAGCCACAACACTATATTTAAAACTGTCAACGTTTCCAGGATATAAAGTGATTATAAATCCAAAAGATTTGTAACTGGCCATAGGAATCTGTCTTCATGCTGACATCTAACATTTGAGTTCTCCACACTAAGGCCCCTGATTCAGCAATACAATTAAGCCTCCACCTCCATTTAAGCTTAGAACAGCCCAATGAAGTGCCAGGTTTAAATGTAAGTACATATTTAAATATACTATTGAATCAAGGTCTGAATATCTCATTTCTTTTTCTAAGTAGCCAAGTCCTTGCTGTTGACTTGCAGTCAGGGGTACCGGAATACTGCCCTCTGGTTTCCTCTTTGAGATGAGCGATGCTGATCTAACCCTATTCTGGGTTTGAGCCTATGGCAGCTCAACAGCTAGCAGACGAGAAGGGCAGCAGTCAGACAGTGTTAGGTGTAGCCCTTTGTGAACCTTTCCTTAGAGTTTGCACAGAGCCATTGGAAAAAGAAACAAAAATAATAGTTTAATAGCTCCTTAAATCCGCTGATCCTGCTAGATCATGTTGTTGGCCTTTCCAGTTCAGTACAATGCCTTTGGAGAAGATAGAAGAACCTTGGAATTCTACAGGCATGGAATACACTTCCCAAGAGCCCTTCTTCCAGGTCCTTGCGAGCCAGTGACCTGAAGCAAGAGAGTTTATCTTATTTTAAGCATTCATTTAGAATCTTGCAACTTCTAGTAACAGGGGAGATGTCTTTTTACGAGTTTGGCTAAGGATGTTTCATGGAGAGGTGAAAAAACAAAAGGCAAAATACCTCATATTCAATGCACAAACTCAGAACTAGTCAAGAATCAGAATGTTTCATTTGAATGCACCTGACCTTGGAAGTGCTGGCTGTTAAGATTTCAAAACAGATACAGCCTTGACATCCATAGGCATCCCCTTTTCTTCAGTTCCATCAAGTATGTTCATCAGAGCACCTCTGAGCTGCTGAAACCAAGAACTGATGTCAGCTTGCTGTCCCTCCTTATGAAAGATGTCTCCTAATAATATTTACCAAAAAAATGGAATCTCTTTTCCCTTCACTTTTGACCTTGAGTGAATGAGATATTTTAGCTGCTCAAGAGCAGAACAAAGGAAGCATTTTCTTTTTCTTTTTCTTTTTTTTTTGCTTGAAAATTATGATACAAATAAGTGGGAAAGAGCCTGGCATTTGGCAAAGTAACCAAGAAAATAAGCAATGAGCAATATTTCTGCCTGTGACTGTGCTCCTTTTTTCAGTTTTCATATCCTGCCTTCATTTTTTTTTTATCTCGTAAGTGATGTCAAGCCTATGGAATGTATTTATTTATTAGAGTAAAAAGCAATAAGCAAAAAAATGCAATAAGAAAAGAAATTGCTCCTAAACGTCCCTTGCCAAGCATGTGAATCTTTCAGGAAACAATACATGGCTCAGATCAGCAAATCACTGAAGAATGTGAGTTGTCCTGTTAGAGTAAACAGCACTCGAGCCTGCAGAACTGCTTCGGGGAAGCAGGGCCTCAAACCCAGCATCTGTATGGAAGGTATTCCTGTGGTTATCCGGGCCCTGCATGAGACACAGGCTGTGCTTGGATGGCTGCCTCTGTCAGTCCATAATATACTGCACAGCCTGGCAGGCTAGATGGTTTTGCTCATGGAAATGTGCTTTTGTGGCTGTGGTTCAGGAGGTCACTCCACAGCTTTTAGGTTGCCCATAACTGGTGAGCTGCAGATGGCTTGTCAGGTGTCCCCAACACATCATGTACCTAGCCCCGTGGTGTCTAGCTTTCCATGACTTATAAAAAAGGGTATATCCACAAAAGTTTTTTGCAGCCCGAGAGTCTTCATTTGGTAGAAACATCTATTCAAGAAACATGATAAGGCACCTGAGGACACGGTTAAGCAGCCACAGTGTTGAAGGATTTACTATTGGATTCAATCTTGAAGATCTTTTCCCACCATAATGATTCTATGATTATTCAAAGATTAAGCAACTAGGGTGACAGGGAATGATGTCACGCTCTGGAGAACCCACATCCTGCAAAATATGCAGAGGAATTGCTAGAAGGAGCTTGCTGCAATGCGTTGGATATCTCCATGATTTGCATTATGCCAGGACATGTAGAAAACTGTTGTCCACAGGAGCCCTGGTTCAGGTACAGATGAGATTTGCTTGATTTCAGTGGATTGAAAGACCCCCTGATGTTGGGGGACCAGTTCTGTTTGCCCTGTGAAAATGCTGCATCTAGCAGAAACTAGCAATACTGGTGCTTATATTTGTTCTGCAGTGAGGCTTCAGCCAGACTGTGTTTTAATCCAGCAGCTATGCTTGCATACACAGCTTGAGTGAGATTTTGGGCAGAAGGGGAAGAATAACTGAAAACCCAGGAGAGAAAACAGAGTCAACTTAGATGGCTCCCATCTGTCTCCTCCTCTTGCCCGTTGCAGGGATCAGATTTATGAAACCTTCATGTTAGCAGAGGCCCATTATCATGCCAGGTACCAGCCCTGCCACCAGCAAGTCATTAGGGACTGCACTGGGTGARTGCCATTATCACTGCTCCCCAATCCCATCATCGATGGAGTTCTGGGTGCCTGCCCAGGATGCTCTCAGTTACTTAGTGTTTCTCCACTTACTGCCAGGCTTTCTGTGYGATAAAATTTACACCTCCCAAGAGAAGTTTTCTAGGAAAGGCCGTGTGTCTGCATTCATGCCAAGGCAGAAATTCACTTGCAGTGATTACTGAGCAGCTGGAAGGAAACTGGTCAAAAMCAGCCCAAGCTTAGCTCTGCTCTTATTGATGCTGACGAGATAATCTTTCTCATCTTATTGCATGAGATAGTTTTTGTGTGTTGCCATCAGGTATCTTAGCGAGGTCTTGGAAGAGGGCCTTGTCTCTGAATAAAARGAGAGGGATCTGAGCTCGCCCTCAGTTGATAAATTGCCTTCTGTGGATAAGTAACTCCTGAAAGCCCTAGYGCCACTTCAACAGACATTTTGTGCTGCATTTGTCCAGTTGACTACTGCACCCTCCTCTTGCCCGTGGTTTCTTGGCAAGAGGGCACAGAGAGGCTGAAAGCCCCTGGGAGGAACCCCCAAGAGCACTGTGTGGTCTTTCACTTGGCTTTGTTGGCAGCCCATCTTGGTGAGGCTAATCTTGTAGTCAAAGCAACCTTAAGGGAGCTCATTTCTGAGGGAGTTAAWTTATAAAGTAAAGGTTCAGCAACTGGTATTCCTCCCAGCTTAATAGGCTAGTARGGAGGAAAACACATCTGCAAATACGAATTCTACACTGTCAGGACATAATGCCCAAGAGATGGGGAGTGTTTAGGAGGCAGCAAGAGATGCATCTGTGTATGAGACATGAAAATCAGGCTGTGGAAGCGCAGAGGTAATGGAAGAGGRGAGGGCATGTTTGGTCTGTTCATCTACCAGAAGTAGTGCTGTGCATGCACTGTGTTGCTCTTAATTGTTGCTTGTTTCTATGCATCAAACACAAATTCTCACAACAAATCCAAATTTTTATTTGGGACCTTTGTTTTCAATGGAAAACTAGGGTCTTGGTGAAACTATGTTGAAATCAAAAGCATCTGTGAGTTKTKKTTTTTTTTTTTTTTTTGTCTAACAAACTTTACAAGTATTCATGGAGGTGAAGGGGGGGSCAGATCAAGAAATATCATATGCCCTTAAGTAAGAAATGTTCTCATTCTTCAGCTCAAAGATAATGTATATCAGCAGAAAAATAACTGTAGCATTTTATTAGGAGCTGTATCTTTATTCTTCTACTTTGCTTGCAGATCTAAAGCCTTACMAGACCACAATTCCCATACCATGTCCCAAGCATGATGTCCAACTTCCTTCTTCCAGGCAGTAGGGTCGCCTGGACCTACTAGGCAATACTGTCACCCAAGAAAGATGCCTGCTCTCTGAAGGAGAATGGGATCATGATACATTGCAGTGGGATGTACAAACTGAGCTCCTTCCCCTCTCGGGCTTCAGAGCCCATGGCAACACAGTTGTTTCAGTGACGGAAGGGGACATGTTGTAGCATCAGCTCTGCTTTCCTTGACAGCTCTGTATTGAAATACTCCCTCAATCTAATCTTAGGTTCTCCTGGAGTAATGGTAATTCTCCTGGTAATCCTGGAGTACTGTGTGCAGTTCTGGGCTCCCTAGTACGGGAGGGGTGCAGAGCTCCTACAGAGGGTTCATTGAAGATTGACCAAGATGATCAAGGGACTGGAGCACCTACCATATGAGGAGAGGGTAAACGAGCTGGGCCTGTTTAGCCCAGAGAGRARTAGGATGAGAGGRGATCTAATCAATTTCTACAAATTCCTGAGGTGTGACTGTAGGGAGGAGAGGTCTAAACTCTTCTCTGTAGTGGCTGGKGATAGGACAAGGGGCAATGGTTTTAAGCTGAGGCCGTAGGAGGTTTCATCTCCGKGTGAGGAGGAACTTCTTTCCTGTGAGGATGACAGAGCCCTGGAACAGGCTGCCCAGAGAGGTTGTGGAGTCTCCTTCTCTGGAGATCTTCAAAACCCACCYGGATGCCAGCCTGTGCTGTGTGCTCTGGGTGTCCCTGCTGGAGCAGTGAAGTTGGACTAGATGATCTCTAGAGGTCCCTTCCAACCCTAATGATTCCGTGACTCTCATGCCAGGATGGCAGGCATGGACAACTATGGACAACTGAGAAGTCACCAGAATGGCAGTGAGCAAACCTAGGAAGCATCAAAACAGAATTCAAAAGAATCGATATTGGCAAGAAAATACAAGCCCTCCATGTTGCCCTTAATAACATCCTACTTAGCTCAGAGACAGTGCTCTTGTGACATCCTGTCTTTCACTGTTCTCATCTCTGAGTTGGTTCCTTTCCAGTTTAGGAGATCAAAAGTGGTGTCAGATTAGAAAAAAATATCCTTTTTTGGTTCTGGGGAGTACAAAGCTGGTGAAGATAAGTCACTTGGGTTGGTGAATTGACTTGGCAGAGATAAAGCAGTGGCAAATTTCATGAAACTTCCAGCTTTGGGAGCACGGAAAAGAGGTCCATATGCATTGTTCTGTGATTTGTTTTACAGTTACGATTATTATTTATCTGATAAATAATCAGATACTACTGTTATCTGATTCTTATGCCCACCTGGATAATGCATAATAACTTTGCAGCTGCCTGGGATGAGAAAAATCTGGTGAGAGAAGAGTTTACCCAGCAGAAGCAGCAAGCCAAGTGGCGGATCATCAGTGGGGAAATCATAAATCCTTTTTTCAGAAGGGCCTTTCCACCATAAAATTAACATTCAGGAGCTTGTTTCAAAGTGAGTTTGGTTAGTGCTACTTTGCCTATGTCCACACAGCTCCATGGACTTCTGCCTGACGAGATTTCAGAGCTGAGCTTTGAAGTGGACCACCTTCCTCCCATGTACCTTCTCTCACTTTGAACCTCCTTAACCAAAAATAGCTCCTTCCAGTCACAGAAAATTTCAAAGGTATCAGACAATAGCTAGATCTCTGGTCTCACCGTAGGCAGCGGGATCTTTGCCATGATCTTGAGGGGGACGTGATTAGACCAGCAGGGCTCTATGACAGACCTCTGCCCCATGAGCATTAGGAGCGCTAACAATACGTTGCTACAGATCAGAAGATTAGTGTTAGGATTGGAGAGCTTTTCCTCTCAGGACATGTGGACWAATCCAGCCACCGTTTGGAGGCCTGTGGGAAGGACATAAACCAGCTCCTAGAGCACGGAGGCCATAGTGGGACAYGGCATCTCCAAAACAGGTGGTAATGAGCTGGCTCCGCAGAAAAAAACAGAGCTGCAGCAGTAAGGTTATCCCAGCCCAAAGATGCTACATCAACCAACATCCTTCACYGTCCAACCTACGTGTCCTATGCCATCTAGCCCATAGGTTCTGCACATCACCAATTTACAGGTCTTACACCATCTGTCCCATAGGACCTGCACCTTCTCAAACTATAGGTTCTACACCATTCAACCCACAGGTTATATACCATCCAACTTTGAGGTCCTACACAGCCTTAATTCACAGGTCTTGCGTTCACAGATACGCAGGTGCCGTCAGCCTGTGGGAGTTTGCTGTGTGCCTAACACCATGTGTTGTTTGTTTAAAGACCCAGATCTCAGAATTTTGTAAATAGGAATCACTCTCCACTCATTTTTGAAGTCTTAAAGTATTCACCTATTGGGAACACTGGAAATATTAACCTTCTCATCGTGAGACAGATACTATGAAGATCCTACATGTTTGATTGTGCTTTTGTTGGCTTTTTTTTTTTTCTGGATTAAAAAAAATCCACATTAGTTCTTCCCACAGATTTTACCTTACATATATGCTTGGATATCTACATCATATCTACAACAACTCTCTCACTAGAAGAAGATCAATTTACCAGGCTCTGGCTAGAAATATCCCTCCCAGTATAACTGCCAATTTCTCTGCTGGAGTTCAGGCTCCATCAGAAGCAACTTGTATTGGTGTTTCATTTCAGAGCCCTCTCTACAGGCRGAACAGGTCAACATTAGAGACACTTGGATGAAAATAAATGGAGGAAGCCAGACATGGGAACAATATCAAAGGCACCGAGCCTTTTAAGATAGCGTTTATCCTAATATTTACAGAATCTTTCCAAAGCCAAGAGATTTCTTCTGGACTTCAGAGACTCRGTGCTGTTGTGTTCTGGTTTATGGCCTGAGTGCCAAAGTAAATTGAAGGGCTGATAAACACCACGCACCCTGCCATGCTTTGTCAATGGACATCTTYCTTGCAATTAAGTGCCTAAACAATATAAAAAGCATTTTCATTCTGTTTTATGTTCTCGCCTGTCTCCTAAACAATTGTTTTCAGATTTAGATGGGAACATGAATKCAGAGGGCCTTGTTTTTCTTCCCGACTTTCTATCAAGCTGATAAGCTACCCTACCAGCTCGTGTGCGTGTGCTCTGGCATGGCACTATTCGGAAGTGTTTGGCTTGTAATTGTCCCTCACTTGGAAATGAGCATTCGCTCATCTGAATTCAGAGCAAGCTTCAGCTGACCAAGAAATGGCTCTGCTCGGAAAAGTGGAGTTATTTCACTTCGAGCTTTCACTGTAGCTGTTTGATGTTCAGCCCTGTTGGGTGTCTGACCCTAATTAGAGAAGGGAATTAGGGACTTATAGCAGAAAGCTGGCAAGACTGGAGAATGCACATTCATCCAAAGGCTGCAATCTTCTAAGTTGCTGCTGCATCAGCATAGTGGTTAGTGGCTCTTTTCCCACTGATTCACTAGAGTGGAATGGAAGCTCTATTATTGTCTGTTAATTAGAGCTAACTGCTTATCAGAAAGTAGTTCAGGCCTTCCTAGCTATCAGCTAGTTTTAAAACTGTTAGGGGTACCTGAAACAATCCTGCATGAAGCCGAATAGACCCGAGACTTGTGCAAACCATGGTGCCTTCTGCAGGAAACAGGTCAGGGCTGCTGGTTCTGGAGCACCCTCCTCCTCTTCCAGCACCTGCGTCATGTCTAACCTTGACCTGGCCCTGGGTCACCCAGGTCTGGCCCTCACTGTCAGGTTGTTCTTTGACTTGGCCAGACACCAGTGAACTTCAGGGCAACGTCCCAGTGGCCTGTAAGCCTGCCCTGAGATGAGCTGAGCATGTGCCAGTCCTCTCCTGACCCAAGCTGATGGAAGGAAGGGAGGCATCTGGTCCCCATCAAGGGACGAGAAGGCCAAGATCCAAGCTATGGACTGCAGCCTTCCTGAGGGGCAGCAGGCACAGCCTGTCTCGTGTGAGTGCCTCTGCTCTTAAATTAATCTGTCACTTAATCTGTCTGTTACTCTTACATTAGACAGATGCTGCTCCATTTCTTGGATTGCTTAACCCAACCAACATGGGAGATGTGAAAGAGCAGGGCCCAGACCTCCTCCTGTTTTGGACCCGCACACTGCAGAAACCAGGGACTATCAAGAAATGCTTCCAAATCCTTTTTCCTTGTGGGAATTACAAGGCAACACAGGCTTGAGGCTTTTCAAACAACGCAGAGGAGAAGGGAGGCAGCGGGAGCTGGGGAGGATGTGATGGGAAGAGAGGAGCAAATGCACCCACCAGCTGCCTGGCATGAGCTGCACAAAGCAATGGCAAGCAGGGGTTGGAGCTGGGCTACTCTGCCGTGACTTACTCTGGAAATGAAAGGTAACGTGTCAGGCTGGATCCGTGACATGAAAGTGAGTGTCGAGCCGTCTCCCTGCTCAGGCAAAGGCAGGGGTCAGAGGCTTTGGCTTTAGTGGGTTTGTTGTTCCGTGCTGGAATGCAAGTGATTTCTTGGCACTGTTTTTTCCACAGGATATTAGCATTATAAASAGAGTATCTGAGAAGCAATAGTTAAGATATGCTGCTGTTGGCTATGCTCACTATCCGGGGCACTCTGTCCTTTTCCAGTCAGTATGGTTTAAGAATTATGCAATTGTTCCAGCACTTTTTAACATACTGAAATAATATCAGAGGAAAATGGCTGGCAGGAGCGGGCATGATATGATACCATTTCAGCTCCAGGATGGAAGAGCTCCCCTTTTGCCCTTCCTCCTCTCCTCACTGCGATTTCTCTGAGTCTTAGCCAGTATGAGGCAACTTCTTCTTTGGCTTTGTGCTCTCTGCAGGAGRCTTGCAACCTGAAACTTGCTAAAAGGGATATCTTAGGAAAGACAAAACAGTGGGTTGATGGCTTCTTTCCTTTCTTGACAGGTATCAGTGGATCCCAAAGAGGGCTTTGTGTCTGCTCTGGCTCTAGTTCACATTAGGTATTTGGGGAGCAGGACAAGAGAGGCAAATCTGGATGGAATATTTTGTGTAGTCTGATACTAGGCTTAGCCAACATCAGGCACATGATGGCCGGTCTGGGAAATCATACTGTAATCAAAGCAACACTGGAAAATTGGTTGTTCAYGGGCTTCTCCTCCTTTGAGACATCAGTTCCAATCCGGATTACATTAAATCGAACTAAAAAGCATCCAGATTGCATAGTTGTAAAGTGGCCAAGAATTAATGAGTTTTCTTGATCCCAGGTCCCCACTGCCATTTCTTTTGCATTCCTCTGGCCACCTACATGCTGTGAACAATGAATGTGCTCAGCTTTGGAGGCCATCGGGAGAGGAGTGAATGTTTATAAACTGAAAATTGCCCTTCGGGTGGCAAGTAGGATTTTCTTTCCCACCAGGAAAGACAGGATCAGAACAAAAATGGAAACCTACAGCTCCTGCAAAATCCTTTATTTGGAGGCTTTCYGGAAGATTTTTGTCTCTTTGTAGCAGCTGTTCTGGCTGATGGCCTCAAGTCTTGCTGTCTGTAGAGCTGTATTTGCTTGCTCCTCAGTRACCCACATCTGCACATCACCCAAGGGGCTGACCAGCATCTCGGTATCGCTTCTCCCTGCCCGCACAGCTCCCTTGCTGGGGATGTGGATGCTACACTGTGGTGCACGCATTCTGGCAGAGCTGCTGGGACAACCATAACTTTCCTATKAGCCAAGTAGCTCTGGTGGGCAGGGCCTCTGATTTCTCATTAACTTTCTTCTTGGCCGCAGGTGGTCCTCCACCTGCCTTGCAGTTAGAAGAGTGGAAGAAGAGGGCCTAGGGGTGTCCTCTGCAAAAAAGCTGAGTCTGTTTCCAGTCCTGTCTCCAGCGCATGTGTGAAAGGAGTTGGAAAACTACTATGCAGCTCYTCCAGGACCACCTGAAGTGGCTCTGAAGGTAACTTTGCTTGCAACAGGTAGATGAGAAACTGTACTTGAATTGGAGGGAGCTGGGAGGTGGGGAGGCAGCTCTGAGATTCTTGCCACAGTCTTTATAAAGGAGAAGAAACAGAAAAAAGGGAAAACGTCTGTCCTTCTCTCTGGGTTTGCACCCATAGAGACTTCTTTAGTGTGCCTGAGCTGCTGAGGAGGAAACTGGTGACCAGATGGAAGAGGTGGAGAGATGTCCTTTGAGCCCTGAGAAGCGCAAAGCCAGCTCTGGAAACTCCGCTGCCTCTTTCACGTTCCTCTTCTCAGGATCATGCTACTTGGTCACGTCACATTCAAGCTGCTAACACAGTTTCCCCCTGAGGGAAGCCCAGCAAATCCAGGGGCAGCTGGATTTAACACAGTCTGCAAGGCAGATGCCTCTGTAGCTCTTTGTGCTAAATCCTTACCTGCTTCCTGTCAATCTACAGCTTTGTATCCTCTTCCCTTGAATGGAAAGCAAGGCTAAAATGACCRGGAACGGAGGAGGTGGCTGTGTTTGCTGTCAATGTAGAGCAATTTACTATTGCTCCATCACTTCCCCAAAGGAAAGCAAGAAGGATCAGAAGGCCGGAGAGCTTAGACAGGTTTCTACCCTTGTGAGGGGGGTATGCTGATAGAGAGATGAAGAAAAAAGTACTCCCCAAGGGGAAAATTAATGAAATCATGCCCCCAGGGCTGAGTTTATATACAGAGAGACATTTACAGTAAACATCCAGAGTAATGGAGTCTCACTAGGGAGCACGTGAGATATTTTTCTTGTACTACTAACTGGTCTTAATGGAGTTAGTTTCACGAGAATCATTTATCTTTGTGGTGGTTGGAAACATTGCATTGGAGAGGGGCTTTTTGCTTGGGGATAGGCAAACAAAAAGCTCCATTTGTTTATTCTCAATCAAACATCCTTGTTGCACCTTGTTACTGGTGTCCTTCCTCCCTTCCTTTTATCAGCACTTGAAATGCACTCACTGCTTATGAGCAGGCAGGAAAATAAAAATCCAGAAGAAAAACAGAATTGCAGACAAAACTGACCCCCARGTGCACAGAGGTATCCAGAGAAGGGAGGCTGGGTTAATCTTGCATGGCAAAGACTGCAGCCACTATGAGYCCCTGTCTTTGAAAATGAGTTCCCATACATGCCCATGTAACAGATAAAAATAGTGACAGCCACCAAGACTGAAGGAGAGGGGAAATAAAAGCCCTTAAACCAAACTATGCAATGGCAAGGCTGTTTGGCAGCCTTGGCAACACTCACTTTTTAAAGTGAGTGTTGGAATTCAAAGGATGCAACTGTCATSTGTAAGCAGCTGTTGAAGGACACACGGCTTGGAGGTGTTACATGAAAAGATCAGATTTGAGGGCAAAACAYCTGAAGATTCCGCAGAGCTGTTGCTTATTTCAGGCTCTTTGCAATCTCTGGGCCATGTCTYGCCTCAGGGAGAGACTCTGCTCACCCTTGGGGACCATGCTGGGCCCTTTCTCCCAGCTCAGGCTGCTGGATGAGTATTTGGTGCCTGGCACCATGCCCTGCTAGGACAGGGCAGCACTATGAGGCCTCATCAGCTGGTTCCAAGGGTCATTTGGAGCAGCTTCTGCTGATGGAGACAATGTTGACAGGTAGCGGCATGGATTAGCTCTTTTGGGTCTACACCATGGAGGCTCCTCTGCCTGTCCTACTCACCGCTGAGGTTTGGGCAGACGGGGGGCATTTCTTTGTAAAGGAGAGTCCCTAGAGTTTCAGTGTGTGAAGCCTCTGTTCAGTTCATACCCTTCCAAAGGACTGTGTGTATAACTGTGTGTAATAACTGTGTGTAAGGAAAGACCTAATCTGAGACAAAACCCATGACCAAAGTAGGTATAGAACCTACCACATCAGGACTGTGATCTTGGACTTCTGGACCTTCCAGCAACATGAGCAGAAGTGCTCAGATTGGTCCCAAATGCTATTTTCTGCAATTGGGTTTGATAGAGGAAAGAGATAAAAAGCAATCTAATATGCATTAAAATAAATACATATCCATGTAYCTACACAGCATTTACATCATAAGTAATAGTTTATATGTGTTTAATGAGAGTATTTCAAAAGTCCATGAGCTCTTATTGCACTAATGACAAAACAGGTCAGGTCTAACCTTTCCCTTGCTATCATCCATTTTCCTCCTGCTCATTTTGAGTGAC
Source organism: Eudromia elegans (assembly GCA_003342815.1). NCBI lineage: Eukaryota > Metazoa > Chordata > Aves > Tinamiformes > Tinamidae > Eudromia > Eudromia elegans. The sequence goes on along the minus strand of PTEX01000229.1, from coordinate 959,616 downwards.
TCAGACCTGAACTTTTGTTTAATTTAAGCAAATATATAAAATAGTGAAGTGAAATATGCCATTTATCTGTATGCAAACTGGCCAGCTGACTTTACAAATGATTGAGTGGACTCTCTAACCAAGTCTATATGGGTAAATCATGGACAACAAAGAAGAGAGCAACATTTTGCCTTGAAAATGAGAAAAGAATATAGTACTTCTGTAACAGTATCAGATTTATGCTTTCATAAGATTTTATTGCCCTAGGATATAAATCCTGAAATACTTCTAAAATGGTATCTTTATTTCAAATTTCAATGATATTGGTAAAATTGCTGTGACTGCCTTTTCTTTCACAGCTGCAACAAAAGCYACATTGGTTTTTCCAGTACCAGAGCACAAAGTTATCCATTGATGGAGGGGCAGGGGAGGAGGAGTGTTTTTCACATCACTGGTTCAATCCTACCTCAAGTCTTTCATTTCCTGAAAAGCTGATGTCTGCAGAAAGAGCCACCTGCCTCCTTTTCAGACAGGCGAGCAGTCTGTAGGGGAAAACAGAAGATTTAGCTTACATTTCTAATTCTTTTAAGTATCTTCTGCTAAATAATGAATGCACTACCCAAATGTGATGCCTCCTTCCTGCTCAGCTGTGGCTTTCACGAGGCATGAGGATGGAACCACCAAGCCAAACTGAGCAGTTTATTGTGTAAATGTTTGTTTGTCACCTTCTTCCCTCCCAAACCCCAAATGTGGAATAAAAASGATTTGAGCCCAAATCAAAAGAGGCAGAGGAGCTTTGATATGGGTCCAATCCAGCCTGACAYGTCAACCAGGCAGTGGAGCCCTGAAGCAGTGAAGGTCTTTGAGGTCGGGTTGAGATTTTGTGTAGGGTGACAGCATGGTTAGCTGGGTCTGGGGACACCCCAGCAGGGGGACCGGGCCAAAGGATGCTCTCGGGCCAGCAGAGCCCCCCCACACACGTGCATATCTGCTGGCAGCCCCAGGGATAGGGAGGGCGCTCCGCAGCCAGTGTTCCCTGCAGCTGACGGTGCTTGCAGTTTGCATCTCAATGAGATAGAGGAAATTAGCACGGCAAATTATTTACTTGCCTCTTCAGAGGAAAAAATGTGAATGGGACAGCTGCCTGAGCAGCTCCCCTGGGTTTCAGTTGTGTATGGGCTCCTTCACAYTTCATTTTTGACCTCCATCAATGACTTCTTTAAACTGGAATTGCCTCCCAGAGATCMAGCAACAAAATTAGAGAAATCTGCTGTGATTTTTCTGAAGCACCAGAGATGGGAATGATCAAATAGCCAGGAGGAACCCCTCTCCATTGCCTGCAAGCAGGCACAGAAGGAAGTATGAGGACGCGCTCTACCCAAACTCTTCAGCTCTCTCCCAGTGATATCGTTTGTAGCTGGTGTGAAAGCATCCTTCAGCCCTCACCCCAACAACGCAGGCGTTTGCCAGGCACTCAAGCTCAGGGCACAGCTGTGGACTGTTGGAAGTGGCAGTCAAAGGGGTTCAGCAAGTTGTCACTTTCCTATTTGTCCTAGCTCCTGAAAAGCAGGAGATTACTTTGACGAGATACAAGCCTGGAATGTGCTTTCAGAGAGGTGTCAGCCTTTGGAAATGAGCACTGAACCACATCCCTGGTCCTCCCATCCCCTGCAAATTCTTCRGGGTAGAAAACCTCCCTCAATCAGAAAGTTTGACTTTAGGAAAAGAGTTAGGGAATGACAAGTGGATGCTTAGAGCTCCAAATCAGCACAATATTGGCTATTCCTAAAGAATATATMAGAAATAACTCCTATAAAAACATTAGCACTGTTTCTGTTCGTCTAGGCTGCTTTACACAAGAGCATTTGGGGTACAGCCTTTTGGGGTTAGCTTATGATTTTGAAGGCTGAGTTTCTGTGTCGGGCAAAGCCCTGGATGATATACAGCAGCAAAATCACCTTTGGCAAATACAGACTGATTCAGTTACAGCCCATCTCTCTGTCCTTCTGGATTGCCCCTGCATTGCCCTCTAAGCTTATCTTCCTGAGGGTGTTATGGACAAAACCACCTCCTTCTGCCTGGAAGAACAATCCCAGTTGTGGTCCCAGACCTTTCCCCAGCCAGCCAGAGCCAAATTCAGCCCCAGGGCAGCTGTGCTGACCCTGGAGAGCTTCAATAGGGGSATGAGTTTGGTCCAAGATGTTTCTATCGCAAAGCTATCAAAACCAATTTCCTCTGATCYGACTGACTTGAAATCCCAGTGGAGGTAATTCATCTACTGCTTGATGCTTGATAGAACAGCAGATAAACACCAGAGGCAAGAAAGCCTTGCTGGCTATGACAAATCTTGTCCTGTGATGAGAGGTTACGAACCTTTCTTATCTTATCTGTTTCAGTCCTGTAAGAAGAAATCCTGATCTGTCAGTGGCCCGAGTAGCCTGTCCCTCAAGACTCTGCTGTGGGAGCAGGCGTGATGCTGGGGGCAGARGGAGAAGTGCCCACGGGGGCAGCTCTCCCGGGTGGCATCAGGTTTGTTGAAGGATGAAAGTCAAGAGGTCCAGGAGTTTGCAGCACTGGGCTGAGGCCAGGGCCGCCTCACCACGGAGCGGGCGCGTGACGCCGCGTGATGGGACTTGTGCCTCTTCCAGGATCAAAGATGCAAACTCAGTGCGTGTCCTCGGGGCTGGCTGCCAGCTGCTCCTTTGGCACAGCAAATTACCTCTGTGTGCCCTGGGTGGACGAGTGTAGAGGACAGGGGGGAATGTGTAAGGGTTAGCACCGCTGTGCATTAAACAGCAGGTATTTTATCGGCCGCTGATGTGCTAGGAAGTGCTGGTGTGACCATGCCAGGGGGCACAAGGGTCCTCCCTACAGGTATCTACCCTGCGTGTCTGTGTTGACTGCAGCTTGGGGTGCAGCCATGGGGAACAGCGGTGCATGTGCTCATGGTGGACAATCCTCATCCCCTCCTCTTCTGGTTATGCTCCTTTAACTGCTATAACTCTGCTCAGGGTCTCTCTGAAATGTTTGTGTGACCATTGCACTGGACGTACTGCTTACCTCCATRTCTTGGGAGACTCCAGCCACCCCAGGCTGGGTGCACCTCGCTGGAAACTGGCTGTTTTTATTATTCGTCTCTAGTAGCTGCTTATCTGCCACATGTCTGCTGAGTGAAATGATTTTTCTGCTGAGTCCTAAAGAACTAGCCCTTGGAAATTCAATGTTTTCCCATTGCAGCCTAATCCAGGTGTGCAAATACGCAGCTAGCAACTCAGGAGCACTGTCGGGAGCAGGGATCCTGCGGGCTGAGTCCAAAGGCCAGCAGGACACAACTTATTTACTTGTTTCACACCAGAAACCCCTTCCCTCAGACCACGCAGCCAAAAACCTCTCTGCCTGAGAGGAAATGCTGCRGTGGAGGCGGCTTCTCTTTGGGAGTGCAGCAGTTGACAGTGAAATCTGTCGTATTGGCCAACTGATAATAGATCATTCATTAAGTGAAAATGGTACAAAACCACCCCAGCTTAGGGGGAGGAGCGGGAGAAATGTGCCAATGAGCCGAGGGGTGTTTTTTTAGCTGCTGCTGTTGATTTTCCTTGAGAGGCGCTCTTGCCAATTAACTTTTCATGACATAAATTTGTTCCCCTTAATATATCCAGTTAGGAGTGTTTTCAGATGCATTATTTAAGGTCTGAAAATAAATATTGGATGCTCAGCCTGCGCTTTGTGAAGAGCTCAGAGCAGTTTGCCTCCGCACTCAATTATTGATCGTGCTTTCCGCCGCATTTAAGATGCTCCCGYGCGCACGGGGGAAAATCCTCGGCTGTTTACCCGCTCGTTCCATTACTCACAGTCTATAAAAACGCATCCAGCGATGGGTTTGGGCCTTTTATCACAGCTCTGCACATCGCCCTTGCAACAGCAGAGAATTTCTTTCAAAATGCCAAGGCCCCCTCAGTGAGCTGCCAGCCCCAGGGATTTTTAGCGGATAAGGCAGAAAAGGCRGGAGGATGTAGTGGGATTTAGACGCTGCTGCTTTTTAACAGGAAGGGTGACACCAGTGGCAGCACTACAGGTTTCTAGCATGCATGGCACAGGTGAGCATTGCACACATGCTAGCTAGTGAGGCTTGAGCATGAGTGAGCTAAGGAAGTCTGTGTTGCACACTGGAGACTAACTGCACGGTCTGATTGATGCTTTTCTCATGTCACAGATTTTCACATCACTCCTGGCATGGGTTTCCTGATGTTTAATAATTTATAAGCTTTCTATGCTGTTTCTCCCTCACTGAGGAACTTAGAGGATCCTTCTCCTTCATGCAGATGTCGTCTTACACAAAATGTTGTCCGGACATCTTTGTCCCTGCAATGGCCATGCTTGAGGCAGACTTGACTGCAATTACCCCAGCAGCTTCACGGGGAAGGGAGCTGCCCCCAGGCTTCTTGAACCTCYGTGTGTGCACACATCAGGCCAGCAGCATGGAGGGGCCGTGAAGGCTGGTCAGGGTCTTTCTGAGATCAGGCTCTCAGAGAGGCAGATAAGCATGAATCGTGACGAGAGAGACATTTTCAAGAGCTTCAACTTCGGAAGAATGGAAATAGATTTGCACAAGTTATTTTGGGGATGTGAACATGGGGCTGACAGGCTCTCAGCTCCTCCGAAAGGCCAGATCTGGAGAAATGCCAATCCCAGGCTCCTTGTCAGGGGATCTACCAGAAAATCTGCTGAAAGACCTCCCTGGAAAGCCCATGGAGAACCAGYGGGCTGGGCTGCCTTGCTTGCAGCTGGAGTGTCAGCAGAAATGCCTTCTCCACAGGGAAGGTGTCAGGGCCATGAAGCTCTCCTTCCCAAGGAAACCGCTGTGGTCAACACTGCTGCAGTAGCAGGAGCCACCACATTGAAGCCAGCAGGAATTTTGCCATTGCCTTCGAAGGGACCAACATTTTGCCCTAAGGCCTGCTTCTCCAGGAGGCTTTTCCCATATGATGCCAGCTGGATTCTATGGGAGTCACAGGAAGAACCCTGGTATAAAACGTACTATGTTAAGCTATAAGCATCTTTCTTCTTCTGCCATCTCCGGTTACATCTTTGGGAAAGCAGTAGCCACAACCACTGCTGGTTTTGTGGACTTCTGCATTTGTCTRCTCTGTGCAGGGTCAGTCTTTCCTTTCCTGAACCAAAAGAAAGCCTGTCCCTTCCAGCAGTAATTCTTCTGACACCCGCCAAAAGGCAAGCTCTGCTTTTGCCTTGGAGCTGTTTGACTGCTACGGCTATTGCAGAAAGGGTACAGTTTCTGAAACCCGTGCAAATAATCCCATTCCTCTGGAAACTAAAGGAGAGCCTAACACTTGCCAGCCAGAGAAGGAAAGAATTGGGCATTTCATCATCGCAGAAAAGGAGACAAATAATGAAAAGAGACCAAAAAAAAAAAAAAAGGTCATATATGCAAGTAAACCCAAGTGTTTTCCATTATCCTTTACATGCTTATAAGAAAGTAACTCAGGCTTGGCATACGCATTTATTTAACAAAAAATTCTCGCAACTTAGTTCCTTTCCAGAGCAGTCAACCAAACGGCTTGATGTGCCGTGACCTTGAAACATAATGCAGCATTGAGAGGCAAATCTAGCGGCACAGAAGGGAAGCGTGCTTTAACTCGCGAGCGGAGGTACTGCCGTCCAAGCAAGGAACAACCGCGCCGTTATCTCCAACAGCTCCAGTGTCACCCGGGCTGAGCTTCCACAGGGCGCTCGTTGTGCAGCGTGCCACAAGCAGCACAGTCTGCGGAGGGCTACGTGGGAGAGCACCTGGTATCGGGGCAGCGGGGTGCGCCTCTGACATTTAGCATCATTTTGTAATGGTATAACTTAATCGTGCTGCTCTTTGCCCTTGGTGGTGTGCATTAATCCCCAGGACAGGTCCTGGTGGCAGGAACCTTTGCAAAAAAAGACATCCGTCCCTGCCATAGCAATAAAGTCCTTGGGSTTCTCTTATAGGCATGGGAGGAGCAGAGGATGTATTGCCCGGGGAATAGAGGGTTTGCTCATATTTCCTAATGGAAAAGGCAGCCTCAGGGGTGCTAGGAGAGCTTTGAGGTGGCCCTGCTGGGTCAGCCCCTCRTTGCCTCTCTGAGCCAAGCCCTGTCCAAGTGAGAAACCCACAGGTGAGTCCCGCGTGGCACCGGGTTTGGGTGCAGAGGTAGGTGCATTCATGGGAGGCGTTCTGGAGCCACGGCCCCTCCGCTCAGGTTTCAGCCTCTCCTGCCTTCAGCACCGTGGAGGGAAACTCAAAGCAACCAAACATTAGCGGTGAAGCCAAGGCAGGTTGGACAGCTTTCCAGAGGACGTGCTGGTCTGAAGGTCTCTGTGCTCGGGTTTCCTCCAGGCCACTTCCCAGCTGGACGCTCTCCCTTTTTGCTATTGTCGGTTCTGCTCCAGGTGGAAGTTGTCCAACCCTTTGAGTGAGCCTCGTGTCAACAGAAGAAAAAGTAGATTATTTCCCAACCAGAGTCATGCACGAGCCAAAGAGGGGAGGGCAGCACAGGCCGAGGGAGGGAAGAGGACAGGCTACCTGAGTATGGCAACAACATAGTCACCACTTAATTTGGAGACAATTTTAGATAGCTGGGGCTAGAGACCTGCAAAGACAGCAGAGAAGCTAGCAAAGACATGGGGAAAAGAGCTACATGGAGGTGCTGCAGAGGATCCTATGGAGAGAGATGGTTGAAGGGAGAAATATGTGAAGGTTTTAGCAAGGAGGTTTCTTCCATGCAGCCCAATAGGAGCAAACGGAGTTAAAAAAGAAAAGGGAAAGAATTGCAATTCTACAGCATGGGGTATTGCAGGGTCCTGCATGCACTCCACGCAACCTGAGTTTGGCACCTTACTAAATGCCTCACAGAGGCACTTCTGGGTCAAACAGAAGGTTTTCAGAAGTCAGAAGAGGGATGAGATAAAGGTCCCACTCCCATCTGGTCCCACCTGCAATCCTTTTCTGAATAAGAAGGGTGAGAAACCCTATGTCMTGGGTGAAACTCTCCTACCTTTTTCAGACTTGAGCAAGGGGAAGCTTTGCAGTTCCTTGGTCCTGACATAAGTGATTGGGTCATCCTGACCAGARAGCTGCTTCGGAGACAGCTCCGGGCACTGCTTTGCTTAGGAAGCTTATCAGCTTCATTGCTTCACCCACAAAACTACAGCCAATRTCACCAGTAAATAGATTACACTAGCATGTCATTTCATCAGGCACAAAAATGAAGACCTTTGGATGCTGTAAACTTAAAGCTATATCTGATTCGAGTCATAAAAATCAGTTGCCTAAAAATCAGCTGGAGAAACGTAACCCATCTGGCACGACGCTTTGGAGGAAAGCCAAGGGAGCAGCCCTCCCTCCCCAGCTAAGAAGTGCTTTCTGTTCAGCAGACAGTGTGACCTGAGCTGAGCCGTGCAGGGACTGGACTACATCACTGCAAAGGAATTTCACATTTCTGCTTCAAAAAGGATGCTAAGAGCAGTGTGTGGGGAATAACATCTCTTTGGGGCAGCTGCCTTCACGTTAATAGAGTCACTATCTGCACAGTCCTTGGCATTCATGAGAAGCTCTACAATGTGAAGTCAGATGACCAGCATCACAAGCTGGGTGAGCAAATGCTGAAAAATACCCTGCATTATGGAGAGCCTGGCAAATTTTATCATTGAGGCCCGGTTTATGTGCAAATTCGGGATCATGCCTTCTCATCTGATACCGTTGCTTTGCAAATGTGATCACCCAGATTTCAGCACTAGCAGAAATGCCCAGTAGAAAATGATAATTGCCAGGGTTTGGATGATGCTCAGCCAAGAAAACCCAGTGACTGCAGATGGAAAAAGGAGGATGAGAAAAAGTCCCCCTTCCTGCTTATGGAGGCTTCAGAATAAAAATAAGAGCACACATGAGTGKATGTGGAGAGTGCTAATATGCTATATATGCAAAGTCAGGGGAATTRAATTTGCCATGGTGTTCCTGGCTGTTCCCAGCCTGGCCTGCTCAGCTTCACTTCCTAACCAGGAAGGAAGGGTTCAGCCCCCAGTGCTCCGTGTTTGCTTTGGAAAGACACTATTGCCATAAATCATCGTCACACGTCTTCCGACAGCCGTTGTGACACTGCTGCTCCAGCAAGAGCTCCGGCAGGGTTTGTGCCAGCCCTCGTTACCRCGTGTTTTATGGCTCTGATTTCTTCAGGATTTCTGGGCTAATTCTCCACTCTCATTTTCATGTGCCTATAAAGGCCTGGGAATTCTTACTTTTCCCTTATCTTTTAACACACAAGCCCTCTGTGATGGGAATAACATAGTTAAATGTGCTAATTTTATCTTTTCTTTTTACTTCTGGACATTTGCATCCAGATCCCTGACATGAACTTGGAGAAAACACTGTTTCCTATGGGTTTGCCCTGTCCTTATATAGGGTGCATTTAGCCCTTGGGCAGTGGTTCGAGCTGCCAGTACGCACTAGAAATGAGACTTAGGATTGTAATGCAGCATCTTCTGAATGTGCCCCATCCCAAACCCCACTGCAGAATTCCTGCTGCCAGGTAGGGCGAGGAGACCCGGGAAGGGCCTGGCAGAGAGCACCGAGCCACAAGGGAGCGAGTTATCCTCAGCCGCTCGGTTCAGACATTCGGAGGTTATTTCTGCTCCCTCTTGGCCTTTGGTGACAGCGCGGCAGCTGCAGCTGTCATGCCTTGAGGACACTCCCGAAGCCTATTTGTGGAAAGGGACCTGCTGCATCATTCGGGACCGGCGGCTGCCGGAGCCAAGGTGCATCGGAAGGGACTTGACAGCAAGAGATGTCCCAGAGCAGCAGCTTTGCTCCTGTGGCTCCATGCAASTCAAACACCCCTCGGTGAGGCTGCGGAGGACAACCCATAACATCACAGGGACCTCCTTCCATCTCCTTCAGGAAAAAAAAAATCAAGCTCTTTATTCTGAGCCCTGGAGGGAAGCTGAGATGCCCTAGGAAGGAAACCATGTGTTTGCCCTTAGCCATTAGCATGAGGTGTTTAAAAGGGTTTATGTCACTAGCCAGAGAGCATTAGGAGGATGTTAAGTTATCTTGATGCTTGTCTTCCTCTTGGGCCTCTTTGATGACCCATGAGGAGACAATTTCAAAGCCCTGCAGCTCTTCTGGGAAGGCCCCCTTGGCCACAGTGATCATCCTCCTGCCACAGGTGGTGGCTGGCCATGGTCTCCATCCCAGTGAGCTTCCTGCTCCCAACATGGGATGGCAGTGACAGCCAATAGAAAAAGACCTCCTTGCTATGGAGCAGGCAAGGCACGATTCAGATGCTTGCCAGGTACCACCAGCTATAGCAAAGYGGCCCTGTCCCCTGCAACTTCACATCATCTACACGAGAGTGGAAGTAACCAAGGGCAGCCGTTCTGACAGATCATCACGTTAAGTGGCACTAATGATGTGAAACAGCTGTTCCTAATGAGCAGGAGCACAGTCATCAATCCAATTAACTACATTGATTAACACAGGAGCTCAGCAGACTTTGTAAGAGAGGCTGTCTGTCATTGAGCCCAATGTGGAATTACTCTGTGCTGGCAAGACAAGGCTGAAATAGGTATTTATTTTTTCTTTCTGTTGCCTGAGAGGTGGAGGGRGTTGACTAGTGCCTTGGTGGAAGGAAATATATTATTGACATGTCCTTTCACAGCATGTTCTTGCTGCAAAATGGCTTTTGCTTCCTATTGCTTTTCCCTAGAGAAAATCAGCTGCTCTTCAGAGGAAATTTCAGGGGAAAATTAAAGGTCAGTAGTCAAAATTGATGGAAAAAGGGCTGTTTTGAACCACTGAAGGGCAATGTAGGAGAATGTTGTGCTAAAGACCAAGGTCCTCTTCAGCAGCAAAACAGGACTTCCCACCCCCAACTCACTTCGGCAAGTGWTCCTGATCCAGACCCAATGGAATTGTCTAGGACCTTCCTGTGCACTGCAGCATATCCCCTAGTCTTGCTGAACTTGTAATTTAGCTGGGGGAACACAGAATGTAGGTTTAGGCCCACTTCTAGGCTCACAAACTTGAGGTTTGCAGCACATTGGCATGACTCATTTTTAGCTGTGCTCCGTTGTGTGCCTTCTATGCTACGCAAGGATATTTTTCCATCTGGTGAGCTATTATACAGCAGACCTCTTCCCCTTTGCATTAGGCTCCTTGAAGAAGCCTGCTTGGCTCCTTCTTCCCTAACTATGATAAAATGGAGTAATCTTGGTGGCTGGTTTAAGATGGAGTCGTCACTGAGCCCTGGCCTTTTTGGCAGCTTCCGTCATTCTGTTGCCAAAAGAACATCCATCACAAACAAAAGCTATTTTATTTGGCGCAATTGGACTCGAGGAGGAAAATAAGCTCATTACCAGAAACCACAGAATTAACTCGTATGTAGTGGTCGTTCCATTGCAAGCAGCACTTGAGTTTASCCAGCTAGTGGGATTTATGAACCAAAGTTAGGATGGGATTACTTTCCTTGCAGCAGAAGSGAGGCCAATAAAGATGAAAAGTGCTATTTATGGGAAATGGTTGATTTAAAAAACTTTGCCACACCTGATATTCTTCCATAGGGAGGGAAGATGTGAATGTTTGTGGCTATTAAATGGATTATAATTGCAAGAAGTTTCCTAGAAAAAAGTTCACTGCATGTCTCTCTCCACATGAAGGAGACCAGTAGAGAGCTGACAGATCAGGGTCGAGTCGCACCATGTAAAGCACTCTGGGGAGGCTGGTGGATGTCAGGGTGGCAGAATGGTGCAAAGTCACTGCAAAAATGAGTGCAAGGAGATAGAGGGGAGAGATGWTGTGGATTTTGTCCTAAGTGCTAGAGAAACTGCAGGACTCTCCTCAGGTCTGGYGGCCATTTTGTTCACCCACCAGGTGGGACTGATAATTCCGGGGGTCTGGCGATCGCACCAAACCCAGGCTGGGTTGAGGTGGGACGGGACCCCTCTTGCTGGTGCCAGGGGTGCTGGCCTGGAGGCTGCTCAGCTGGGCTTGCGCGGGATGCAGGAGCCCGTGCTCTGCGTGTGGCCGTGGCCTGAACCCCACACATTCCTGTCCCGGATCCTCGTCCTCCTGTGTTCATTCATCCGTGCGGTCCATGCCATGCAGCCAAAGAAATCAAAGCCATTCAGGAAGTCCCGTCACTCGCTTTGCTTTCTTCCTCATGAGGCTTAAAAAAAAACCCCTGTGTTTTGCTGTAGGAAGCAATTGCTCCTGGGCAGTTGCTAATTCAGTTGCAGTTTAACTTCACCTCACAGACCCCGCGGACGTGACCCGCGGGGCTTGGGTGAGGGTTGGTCGAGGCAACGAGCTTCACGTGAAGGGGAGGATCGGGCGCTCGGCGAGTTGCCGGGCTGAACCAAAAGCCTCTTGCCCAARGGCTCGAGAACCGGCTCCTCTAACTCGCAGCCCTCCCGCAACGCTTTTCCCCCCTCGGCAGCTCCAACGTCAYCTCAGACGGGTGAGGAGCGGGGGCCTGCATCTGCTCACCCGCTCCGGGGCAATGATCAACCAGGCAAACATTTCCGCAGGCTTTGGGGACSTTGTGCCAGGAGCATCAAGGAGAAGCAAGGCCAGAAAACTGGTTTGCCAACGTAGCGTAGCCAGTTGCTGCTTTCCCCTTTGGCCACCGTAGTAGATGGGGATCTTGCATAACGTCGCACAGCAGGACCCAGGCAGGAATGAAAAAAATCCTGGAAACTCCAGCTACAAAAGCAGCCCGCGTAAACCCATGTCTGCRGCAGACAGGCTTGTGTCAGAGGAGCACATTTGTCCTGCTTTCATTACAGCTYGGTGTAATCTAATTCAGAAAATGAAGCAGAAAAATCCGTTCGGGGAGTTTGGCAGCAGGAGGATGATGCTTTGTTTGCCCATTTGGAATACGCTGAGAATTATTTATTAGGAACTTTTGTGGGTAATTGGTTTTTAAATGAGATCGAGCCTGCAGGAGAGTTATACATACAAAATAAATCTTGTCTGAACTGTGTGTTTAATTTATACCAGTCATAAAATCAAGCACCTGAACCAAAGAGTGTCCGGACACATGCCTGTAAGTGCAGCCAGTATCAAGGGTGCTCCAGAGCTCCTCTCCCTGCCTGCCTTGCTCCTGGCCATTGGAGATGCTGAAGGAAAGAGCCCCTGCTCTGATGGGAGACAGCAAGAGCTTGGGATCATCAKCAGCAGTAATTCACCCATGCAAAGGGGAAGATCGGCCTGGAAGACCTCACACCACGGGGTATTTTGGGGGTTTACAGCACTAGTGAAGAGCTAAGTRTTCTTTGGCAGCTGTGCACTCTCTTCCCAAGCACTGGAAGGCCACGTRTATTATGATACGGGCAAAGGGATTTGCTGGACTGCTCCCAAAATCCATGAATAATGGGAAGTGCRTTCCCTCAGTACACTCTGAGTGCGTAGCAACAGGCTGCAACAAATCCAGGCCCTAGTGGGAATTTTGACGCTCCTGTTGAAGGCTGGGATTTTATGGTAGGCTTAGGTTTGCGAATAGTTGGCATGTACTCCTGTCTGTAAGGTTTTAAGAGCTAAACATAAGCAAGGCTCACTCAAAAAGTTATTGCCTCATCTAGAAGAGCCTCYTTCTGTGCCTTCAGCCCAAACCTCCAAACTCGGCTCTTGCTGCAGCCAAGAGGAGTCTTGTTCTTGTGAAGTTTGGAGCTTGTCTCATTCACTTGCCCTTTGGAATTTGTTGCAATGTGTTTTGGACAAGYAAATGCTGGGCTTCTTGCTGTAATTTCAAAGGCAGCATCACAACCCAAAGCAAAGACGAGCCTTCCTTTTTCCAAAAGAGCCAGATATGCTCTTGGAGCTGAGTCACAGGTATGTCCTGGACCAGCCCTTTTCCTAGAGTAATAATTAGACAAACTAAGACAATTTGGTTCATAAGGTGCTTTGCAAAGTGCCTTAGAAATGCCATGGGGAAACAGATAGAGAAAGTCTAAGATGAACTTTAACATGGAGTTCCTCCAAGATTGTTTTCCATGGCTGTATAAAAGCCTGAGCTCGTTAGGGCATCCTGTGCAGATCTAATTGCTCACCAGTATCGCTTCCTGAGCAGTTCCGGAGAGGGGAAGCGTGAGTGACACATTTCCAAAGGTGGAATAGCTTCTCGGTGGCAGCGAGCAGCCCTGGCTGCAGGGCAGGGGATGGAGRAAGGAGCCCAGCATAACCCATACCAGTACCTGCCCGAAGGATGCTGTTGAGAGCCTCTTCCATACCTGCGAGCTTCAGAGCCTGAGACTGCCAACATCTTGGTTTCTTTCTTCCATAGTTATTTTTCCAGCAGTTCTGCTCTTGTTTCAAGCAGCTCCCCTAGTCCTGTGGTTGCTTTCACATAAATCCTGCTCATGGCCCACACAAAGCACCGCTCGCAGCACTGAAATCGAGGCGAAGGACCAAGACCCACAGCCTCCTATGGCCCTGAGCTTYGTTTGGCTGTTGAGAAAAGCTTTCCCGGGGCTTTCCAGAGGCTGTGATGAGCACACCTCGTCTGGTGTTTGTAATAAGGAGGTTTTGCTTATCGCACAGCAGGTGGGTGGCATAGCCTGAGGCTGAACTTGCCCGTCTGACTCCAAAGTTCTGCTGGGACCTTCTTAATGAGCAACACATTCAAGGTTTAACTGKGGTTCTTTCCAATTTTCCTGTATTTTTATACGCAAGGGCAGAGCAGAAGGCTTAGAGGGAGGTGGAGAAGGAAGGCAAAGCAGGTCTCACAGCTAAGGTCAAAGTGTGTTCTTCTGAGGCTAGGTCAATCCTTCCCTGTGGTGGCTGAGGAGCAGGTGGAAAGGGATCGCCTCAATTGCCAACAGAGGGATTAGGGGTCAGAYGACAAGGAGGGCACACAGGCTTTGGTGGGATATTGGGAGAGCAGCCATGGACAGCAAGAAAACATCCCAGCTGCTTCAGGAGGGTGGACACACCTCAGCATGCATCAGAAACCTGCACGGATGAGAAAGCACATCAAGGTCTTGATCTATTCTCCACTTTTCCGGTCCATGTGGAGTGAAAGCAGATCCCTTAAAGGAGCTGCTGGGCAGKGGTCTTTGTGCACATATTGCTGATTTGAAGTGGGCAGTTTCAAGTTAAATTAACTTTTACATTTTACTGCCTGGAGATGCGGGATTCCCATGGAGAGATCGCACGGCTGTAGAGCTGCATCTCTAGACGCGCACAGACCAACTCATCCCCAGAAGCCAGCCTGTCTGGGGAGGTGCTTTTGCCCCCAAACTCACTAGAYGTGTGGCTCGCACCTCCATCTCCAGCCTGAGTCCAGGCATGTCCACCATCTCCTCCAAGGGACTTCTCAGAAGCGCTGTCAACTTTCAGCTCTTTAGTAGACTAGTAAAATAAGTGAGCATCGAATTGGGTTTTGGAAGGCCAAGAAAATCACTAAATTAGAGCTTCGTCGGGAGATGTAGAGCAAGGAGTGATTTATCCTTAGCACGCTCTAACTGATATGAAGAATGACTTAAGGGGAAAGCAGGGCAACCAACTTCGTTATGCATCAGCTGGCTGGGATCAGGGACTGTTTTGGTGGGTAGAATTGATGCTTCTGCAATTCTGATGGAAAAAAAAATCAGATGAATGTTTGGGGACTTTAAAGTGCCAGCTAGATATTTTAATCAAGACAATATGATGTTTTGATTACATCAGTGTGTTTGCTCAACAGAATATGGTCCGCTGCACTAGGGTGTCAGGTGYACCATACATAGCTAATTAACACACATGTAAATCAGTTGCAAAGGAGGCTGCTSTTTGCAGCAATCTCGTAACCATCAAAAACATTTCCACCAAAAAGCCAACTCAAAACGCCCCGTTGCCATTAGGGAACCGGGCTAGCCGGCTCCAGCGAGCTTTGCTTTGATAAACCCAAACCTACCAAAKCAATGCAACTTAAATGAGCCCTTTGGGTAACTTTGAAGTGGTTGTATAGGGTGGTTATTGCACGGTCGGTAAATGAGCAGAAGAAACGTGTGGTCAGGGAGCTGCAGAGCTTCTCGTGGGGCTGCGGGACCACGCTTGGCCATGCAGGTCCTTGCTTTGGTCTTGTCCTGCAAAAATGTGGTGGTTCTAAGGCTGGGCACAGCCCCAGGGAATTTAATCATGGCAACACGCAGGAGTCCAATTAAATCCAGGGAAAACAAGCAAGCAAACAAAAAAAAMCCAACACAAAGCAGTAGGAAGAGCTGCTAGGGGAGCCCTCTGCCTTTCTCGCAGTGCCCCTGGCCACTGCCTGGTTGCAAATCCCTCATTACCGCTGCCCCGTGGGGTTTCTCCTGGCACCATTTACAGCTCCTGAGACCTGCTGTGGGCCCCATACAGAAAGAAGCGGCTGAAAAGTTGGGAAATTGAAATTCAAGATAGCAGGGATTAATTTTCTTTACTTTTCTGTGCTGGACTAGATAGCGTTTTCAAGCCTTAAATTGAAAATATGTGATTATTACTATGTGATTAAAGTGAAATTACTATTAAAGTGCAATAAGCCCTGTGGAGATGATCCCCTGACTGAAAGCACTGGGACTCAAGAAGAGTGTCTAAGAGCCGGCCGGCTGCTGGACCCCAGAGAAGGGGTGTTTTTGACACATGCACGCACACTTATACACGTTTCTTTGAGCAGGTGTGGAATCCATGCGGATCACCCTAAGCGCAGGCCCCGTTTCCACCAGGGCCCTTCCCCTCGCACGAGCACGCAGCCCCCGCGCACGCCGCGTTCCCGCCAGCACGGCGCCCCCGGCGGGAACCCCTCCG
>PTEX01000229.1:918408-943579 GCA_003342815.1 Eudromia elegans | reverse complement strand
TTGGGGCGGCGGCCCCGGGCCGGGGGTGCCCGTGGCGGCGCGGGCCGCTGGCGCTCGTCCCGGCGAGGCGGGCTGGGTGGGAAGCGCCGGCCGTGCGCGGAGGCGCCTGTGCCGGGCGCGCAGCCCTGGTGCCGGTGGRCGCGTTGGCCACCCCGGCGCTTTGGTCGCCTTGGCATCCCCCGTGCGGCGTTGGCACCGATGGAGCGGGACGGGAGCGAGCGCGGGGCCGTGCCGGGGCTCGCGTGGGGCCGGCGCGAGGCTGCCCCGCGCGGGRGTGCGGGGGACATGCTGCACCCTCGGCGGGTCCCGCTGTGCTGCTCCACCATCTCTGCGGGCGCCGCACTGGGCACGACGCCGCTATCCGAGCCACGCTGGCCCCGTGGCCCTCSCTGGGCGCCCCATGGCAGGGCATGTGCACGTCCCCGGGCAGTTTGGAAGCCTCTTGGCTCGGTGGGCTCGCCCTCAGCAGGTCAGGATCTGGCTGTGCTYGTGGAGGCTCTTCCTCGTGTTTAGTGTAGCCCCCGACCGCGCAGACACCGTGGGCACAAATTGTGGCACCTGCACTTGGAAGGGATGATCAGGAGGGACATTGTCCGTGCAGAGAACGTCCTTGGCGTCCCSCATCCCCTCGCGGCCTCGGAACTCACGCACTTTGGGGAAAACTTCTCGTCCTGCCCGAGGACTTCCCGGCTCGGTGCCGGGCTCAGTCAGGAGCCTTCYGGCTGATGCCACCTGCGATTTGCAGTAGTTGGGCGATGAGTCGAGGGGCACCAGGTTGTGGTTTTGGTAGGGGCTGACGGTGTGCGGCCTGCCGTCCGCTGCGTCTGCCCGGAGCGACATCCCTGCTCGCYCTGGAAGGACTCGTCCCGCCTTGCCTGGTGCCTGTAGCTGCTCAAGCAGCAGCACGGCGCCTATCGACACCCGCCGGCGGGAGCAGCGAGCGCTCGCCGAGCTCCGCGCGTGGAGCCCCGGTGCCGCGCGGAGCCCGTGCTGGGACGCGGAGCTGCGTCAGCGCCTGCCTCGCGGGGGCCAAACGGCGGCGGTTTGCAGCGCCCTGGGCACAAGGGGACGGGGACCCCTGCGGTCTCAGCTCGCAGCCGCGGACCGGGGTGGGAAGGGATTTGCTCAGCGGCTTCCTGAGCACGGGAGCCGCCTGGGAGCTGGCGGCCGGGTGGGGAGTTTTCCACCAGGGCTGCTGGTTTCCTCAAGAAACTCTGAGCGGGGCGTGGAGAAGACTTTCCTTTAAAAAATAAAACAGAATAAAAGCATCACTGCTCTTAATTGAATAGGCGCTGGYGCGGCGCCTCGCGGGGCGATCGCGGCCGCTCCTTGAGTCTCTGCTTGCTGTTGTGATTTTATTCCTGTGGTCGTGAGAAGAAAACCGTGCAGCAAAATGTTTATTTTTGACCCRCTGAGGTTGTTCAGGAGAGCTCGTCTGTGTGTCAGGGAGGCGGTTTAGAAACTGTCATTGYGTTCTGTTTTCTTTTTTAATAAGAAAAACATTTAACTACGCCGAGGAGCTTTTCCTCGCCAGAGCCTCTCTGCGCTAAGGAAAGCGGCAGCCGGGGAGGTCGGGGCGTGAAGGAGAATCTGCCCGTTCCCTGGTGTTTCAGAGGGGCCTGGAGGTTGCCCTGCGTGCTGGTTGGGTAGGTGGCTTTCTGGAGGCAAGTGCCCTTTCCATGGAGCAGAGACGTGAACGCGGGTGTGATGGAGCCGCCGTGTCTCTCGCCTGCTCGGTGGCACCTGTGTTTTCTGACCTTTTCCTGAATTCCCAGTGCAAATACCCGAGCTTGCGGACGGCTCCGCGTGCTCCCGGGAGACGCTGAGCGGAGTCGCGCGGGTTCGGGGCCCTGCGGCCCTCGCCACGGGCGCGCTGTGGCAGGGGGGAAGCTTGCCATGCTCGCAGCCCCTTGCTCGCRCGGCTTCGTGTGCCCGGCCGAGTCCAGACGAGGAGGGTCAGCCKGCTGGAAGAACACACTCGTGTTTGTGAAGCACGGGAAATGTCCATCRCGGCCGTCACCCTTGCACGTCTGGGCCGCTCTTGCGTGGAAAGCCAGAGCCGCTCGCTCGGGGGGTTTTGCTTCCAGCAGACCTGATGGTAGGATGTGGTTTTTTATTAGATGCTCAGGTGACATCCCGTTTCCCATGGCACTGCCCTGTCCACAGAGCTGGTCGCATCGAAGACTTAACCTCTGAGGAGGCAAGGGCTGCCTCGGTGGTTCTCCTGCTCTGAGTTTCTTAATCTCTTTCCATAGCCCCGGGGTTTCTGTTAGACGTTGTACCGTCTTCATAACGATTTTGTCCATTTTTGTCAATACAGTTTATTTTTTATTGTATTTTTTGCTCAGCCAATATGCAAGGCTATTTGCGCATATTGGAGGCAGAGAGTTTTAGTTGCCTGCTCTCTCCTTCCGAAGGAGCTCCTTGTTGTTTTCGCTATGTGGTTTGGGGTCAAACTGGTCCCTCTGGAGAGCGTTGCCGCCTGCTGCTCCGTTGGGCAATTCTGGCTGAAAAGCACCGAACCCTGCAAGAAGCAGCCCCGAGAGTCGGCGTGTTTCACACTGCTTCTGCTCCTAAGTGCTCGCAAAGAARAGCTTGCAAGCAGGATAAATCATCTTTTTTAATTTTTACATCACCYCCTTTTTCCCCTTCTTCCTCCCAGTAACGTGCCTTTGCTTTTCGGACTGACTTGCAATTCAGACCCTCGGATTCCTGTACGTAGAAAAGTGTTTCCAGTGTAGTGTTGTTTTTTGAGGTGCAAAATAACTGAYTGCAAAACTCCCGAGCCCCTTCTGGTCTCTGAGTTCATCCTTTTGCTGTTCTAGGAAAGCTCAMGTTTTGGGTTGGATTGTTTGTTTTCTGAAGGTTACCTTCCTTTCCCAGCAAAGGCCCCCTATAGAAACTCAGCCTGTAAATATGTTTTCTCAGTACTGCGGGCCAATGTTCTGTAAAGCAGCGCTGGTTTATCCCAGCCTGGAAAAGCTGCTGTGGCCAAGAGGGATCGYGTAGCAGCCAGGAGAGGAGGTTCCCTTTGCAGACAGGTAAATTCTCCCTGCCCCAAGGATTTTAGGAAGGAGAGCATCAGCTGATGGCAGGAGGCGTTAGCTGGTGTCCTGCAAGCAGCATTCCTGTTTTCCATTTATGTGTGTTTTATACGGTTTTTCTGTGAAAACTGTTTTCTTGCTCCTCTGCTGTCAGTTGACTGTACCTGGGCTGTTGCTCTCTCATCATGACCCTCCTTGGCCAGTTTCCTCCCCACACAAGATGGGTCTGGTTTTGACCAGCCGAGTTGGTTTGGATTTGTGCMAAGGTTTGGTTTTGGTGGTCATCTCTACCTGGCAGATCAGGGACCTTTTGGTGAGCAAAGCGCTCTCGTTACCAATAAAACAAATCGAATGTCCTTGGGCTAARCGTTTCTGGGCTCTCGTGGTTCAGTAGGTGCCCCAGCTTTGCCCCTGCTCCTGGCACGGATGTTGCTTTTAGGTCAACTAGTGAGAAGACCTGGCTAGCAGTGGRTTTTCCTCTGTTGTTTTCTATGGTGAGGGGTAGATTTGACACATTCCTTGCTCTGTGTGTACTGMTGAGACATGAAAGTCGCTTTGCAGCCTCAGACCTGCATATATTAAAATACAAGCTTATGCAGAGTCATTTGTTCATCTTTTATGCTTCTTTGTCATCCCAGGCGCTTTGGTGCAGATTGGAGGGATAGTTTAATAGAGTTTTGTTTTGCAGCCCCATTAACGGCAAAGAGAAGCATGAACCAGTGAYCCAAAGCCTTCCCTCTGGACGGTTCTCCGCAGACTTGGAGCGTTACCTCCTTGCTCTCCCCTCTCTGGTTTCAGRCCACCCTTGCCCTCTGGAAGGACACCCTGGAGAGCTGCTTGGCAGCCTTTTGGTGTGTTCTGGAGCGGAGATCTCTGGCGCRGAGTGAAACCAGATGCTCCTGTAGCTGACTCCGGAAAACGGCCGCTCCACGCCGCGGAGGAGCCCTGTCGCGGTGCGTAGTCATTACGGTGGGTCGCTCTCGTGCCGTTGACCACGTGCTCCAAATTAACCCTCTACGAAGCTCTTGACTCCTTCTCCATATGTCACACAACCTACAAAGTGGGTGTATAAATTCCTGGAGGTAAATCTAGCAGCTGCCTCCTGCTTTTTGCATCCTCAGCCGACTTTGTTGCAAGTAAACGGTGCAAGAAGCCCTGGATTAGGGGAAGACCCCTTGAATGGTTTGTATATGTGTTGGGGGCATAATAACAATAACTTAATTTTAACAGCAACGGGTGTTTCCTTAGAAACAAAAGGGCTTTTTGAGCCCTCTGGCTCGCTCGGTGAGGTAGGAATACTGGAGATATCTTCTTAACAAGTGATGGCCCTAGTTGTTTTGTGCAGGCCATGTGTGCCATCGGTGTGCGTGGAAGGGCACGGCTGCAGCCAGTGTGCCAGGAAGCCTGGATGGAAGGAACCTTTCCATGAGCTGTGTTGAGCAGAGCTGTGCGTGTCCCRGAGCCTGGCGCTGGCGGGGGCCTTCTCTGCTGAAGGCGAGCTCGGGGCAGACACCAGTGGGTAGGGTTTGGCCATGCTGGAGTTCTTGATATATGTCACCCGAAAGCATACCTTCAAGTTGAAATAAAGCCCCTTGTGGTCACGCTTACTTGGGTTTCAGCTGGGTTTGTTCTTGTCGCCTCGTCCAGTTTCCAATGTGAGATGCATTAGACTGGCTTAGGGGACGTTTGAATTTGGAAAACAAATCATGGGGTTTGGCTGGTCTGTTTGGAGGCAGATCGTCTATCCCGGGCATGCTGGTGTAGACGTACTGGCCATCTGGGACGTTGGGGTTTGTTTGACTGACACGGTCATGCCAGGTCTGCGTGTTGCTTGCATTTCCAGGCCAGAAAACTCTTAAACTAGGAAAAGAATGGTGGAAAGGAAGAAAACAAGCAGAAAATGGAAGAGCAAAGCAGAAAAGTCTTTAGTTGCACTGGGGCCTAGAGCTGAAGTTTCCCAGGTGACCTCTGGTATCTCCATATAACCATGCTCTGCGTGTCTCTGCTTGTCCTCAATCTGAGGGTTAAACGGTGAAGTGAAACAGCCCTCAACTAGTTAAGTTTCCCATTCTTGGTTTTAGGTTGATCTTCTATTTGAGATATTTGCGGTAACTCAGAATGAGCAGTGAAAAATCATGGTGTTGAAGACTGAAAGGCTCTGCTATCGTCTCGAGTTTTGGCTGTCGGGAGGGAGCAAGGTTTGCCAAGTTGGCCCCAGGAATAAAAATAGTCTGTGTTTCAGTGATGAGATCGAGTCATGTGTTTGTAGGAGACGTTAAACTTTAACTCTCGCACTATTCCCCATTGCTGTGCTGCTCTCTCTGCTCGTGTCCGTTCCCACAGCAGCCCGGGAGAACGCTGCGTGTATGAACTCACTCCCTTGGATGCAGAGAGCTATAATTAAACAAAAAGAAACTTTTTATTTTCACGACCGAGCCAGCTTCCAAAAAATGGCAACTGACTTAAGGGAGGAAAATAAAACAAAACATCGCCTCGCCAGAAACGCGTCCTCACATCTCTGGCATTTCCTTTCTTTCTTTCTTTCTTTCTTTCGCTCTCGCCAGCCTCTTTCCCCACTCGATTGCATCCTGGCTGCAGCATTGAAAGGCTGAGATCAGATTAGTTGTACCAGGGTGGGGTTGCTTTCAGGCTGAATGCGCAGGGTTTCCCAGCTGGAGGTTTGCATGAGCTCCGAGACGCAGGAGTCAGTGCTCGCTTTCCCCTTAACAGCAGGCACTCCGCCTCTGGGCTCAAAAACCCCCCTGGGTTTGTTTTTTCCCCTCAAGACCTGCTATTCYGGAGTTCTTCCTGTGTGTGTTGCTGCACCTCTAGTACAGACTGAGCTATTAAACCCGTAATAAAACGCGGGGTTTAATTCCCAATCAATTCTTTTTAACCCATCCCTTGAGAATTTACCAAAAAAAAAAAAGGAGAAAATACGTGGGTGTCGACTTCCAACAGCCTGTTATCCTCAGGTTTCTCCTCTCCTATGGAGACTGTGGTTTGTAAACGTATTGGACCAGCTGTTGAAAAAGCAGCCCCTCCTGCAGAATTCCCCGTCCTGTTAATCTTATGTTTGCTCGGGCTGAGGAGAGGAAGGGCATTTCTGGAGCAGTTGCTGCCACTCGGGCTTGCCCCGCGTTGCGCGCTCGCTGCGCTCACGCTGTTGCCCGTGCSTGTCGGGGCTGTCCTTAAGGTTTTCGAGGGCGGGCAGAAATCCACAGCAATCGCTATGGGGAAGGAGTAGGAGCAGCTAGGAGCGGCGGGAGGGGGTAAGAAAGCGTGAGGCTCCCCCCAGCAGCGTGGGTCACGGCAAGGTGCTCTGTGCTCTGGAATCTGGGGAGCTCCTGCGGTTCGCACTGACCAGCAGCCTCTCTCCTGGCGTGCTCCGAGGGACCCGCCTGTTCTTTCCTGAAGCCTTTCCTTTGGTTCCACCAGGCTCGAGCCGGGCTCGTGTGTTGCCTTCCCAGCGCTGATGGCTTTGCYGGGTATTCACAGTGCTGGCTGCAGGGATTCTGCAGAGCAAATTTCCTGAAGTTCCCACCGCTTTGGGAGAGGTTTGATGCCAAGTCTGAGATCACAAGTGAACGTCCTTCCTCAACCTGCTAGTTTTATGCTGAAATTTTCTCTTAGCTGAGACCTACAGCAGCCACACACTGGGGAAAGGGAGAGTTGGAAGCCAGGCTAGAAGAACAGGGTGCCCAAGGTACAGGACAGAGCTGGCTCTGCCGTTGCATCCTGTGTTGAATGGGTGACATGGGTCTTGGCAGCTTCTTTGGGTTCATTTCCTCCCAAGGCTGGTGGTTCGGGTTAACTGAAGTCTCTGCTGCCCAACCCCAGCAGGTCCCACTGTACATGGGCTGCTCTGATGCTTTATGCCGTGGCCCAGGTAACTACAGGACCAGTGAAGTTTTGCTTTTTTTTGCTTGGTCAGATTTAAGTTGCTCATAGTTAATTTGATTTCATCAAATCCATTTCTCATTTTGTACTTGTTGGCATGAGCTGAGTTTTAAGTAACTAGTTTAGCTGAGTTGATGCAGTGGTCTCGTGGGGATGATGCTGAACTGGATGAAGCGTGTTGCTGAGCCTCTCGGTGCTCCTCGCTGCGGCTGCTGCTTGTTTTTAATGGTGCTTCACCTGCTCTGCTGCTTTGTGGCAGCTTCCTGCAACAGCCCTGAACTATCCTCACTGCCCTGGAGTGATGGTAGTTTCTTTTTCCAATACAAGCTTTCTGGGATGTGACTCTCTTCAGCTCTCTGAGGCAGCTGCTCACCTCGTCTAGGAGAAAAACACGGCAGCCACAAAGCGAGCCTTTCTTTGGACCATTGTAAACGTTGCTTGGTTATCTCCAGGCGATTGCTGCCGACAGACAAAGATTTACTGTCCCCGGGTGCGGGCGATTACCTCGTCAGCAAAACACCCCTTCRGAGGACGGCCTGCCTGTGTGCTGCTGGCCCTGGCCTTGGCCAGCTTATCGTCTTCGGGTTGCGGGCAGCGCTGCTCGTTTCCTGGGGCTTATCACCTCTGTGGGGTGCTGGGGTGAAGGAGGGGTGCTCTGGGGTTGGGACGTGGCCCGTGGGTCTCTTCCCACATGCACTACAGGCTGCCTGCATGTCTTGTAGATCTCTTTCAGCCTGGAGAAACGTTTGGCAGGCAAACCCATGGAGCCTGCAGGTTCACAAGCGGCCATTCAGTGCGACATCTTTCCCTTCTCTGCATCCTTTTTGGCCTGTTGATGAAATATATACTTCAAAATATATAGAGCTGCTTCTACGCTGCTTGGGATCAGCAAGCAGTGCTGAGAAGCAGCCTGGTGGAAGCAGCAAGTTTCCGAGTGATTGTTCTCCTGTCTCATGCTGCTCCCGAGGTGTGGCCCGCGCTCCCCAGAGAGCTCGCGAGGAGCCTTTCCGAAAGGCGTAATGCAGAGCACAGCTCCTCAAAGTTAATCACGGCAGAAAACATTTTAATTAACTCAATTAGTCGGGCGGTCCATCTGGGCTCTTGAAGGGCTTCATTAAATCCCGTGAAATGAGGTCGTAGCTCCGTCCTGCAGACGGGGGACGAGCGCGTCCAAGTCTCCTCTCCCTCGRGGACCCGCTGTGGTCTCTGACTCAGTGCTCATGGGCCGGGTACCAGGKTTTTTGGTGTCGCTGTGTTGTTTTTTTTTTGCAGAGCGTCCTGTTCTGTACCTGCAGGAAAGAGGAAATGTTTTCCAGGAAACGTGCGCCRGGTCGCTCGGAGGAGGCCGAGGTCTCGCGTCTCTCGGGGTGAAATACCTGCCGCAGGACGGCAGGCCAGCCAAAGTGCTGCATCCAAAGTGAAGCCCGTTCTGGTGCAGATTAGGGCACCGCTGGGTAAGAATGAAGTGCAGACTCTGAGGGTCKTGTCACTGGGTCTGTGCGGGACACATTTGCTGCATGGAGTTAACGCATTTAGTGTTGCCCACGCCACGGTGCCAGCTGGTTTTTGTGGGAGCATCCTCTCACTAACGCCTGAAATTATCTGGCTGCGTGTCTGGCAAGCCTGTGGTTAAAATCCCTTGAAGTCCAAGGGATTTGACGGTCGGGGCATTAGTCCCCGCTTCGGCTGGCAGCCGGACAGAGCCTTGTTTGGCTCCTGTACCTGGCGTTTTTAACCCTTTGCTCTCCAAAGGGATGAGGAGAGAGGGAACTTTTGCACCCCGTTTCTTCCCTGCCCAACACAGCAGGACAGCTCTACAACCCCTTGGAGGTGCGACTGGGGCCGGAGCAGCTGTCACCTCTTCAGCTTCTGCTCTAGCTATTAATAGGAGCTTTTAAAACAGGCATYGAGCCTAGGATGTGGGACACGACCAGGCATGGAAACAGCAAGCAGAAAGCTTTAGCYCAGCCCGCCTTTTGAGCTGAGGAATGCGGGGCTGGCCACCAGGGATTTGGGAGGGCGGGAGTTTAACTCAATCTGCGCGTTTTCCGCCCGGTGGGAACGACCTTTCCARCCCCCGTTTTATCTCCGCGTGTGACCTCCGCTTTCAATGCAAACGGGCTGGTGACCAGGCTGGATYGTCTTATGTTACGAGTGTCCCTGGGGAGACCTGCTTTGCATCCTTATTACTGTTCTCCTTGCTACCTGACCRTGGTGGGAAGCCTCAAAGGAGGGGGGGAAAAAAGAACCCCAAAGCCCCCCCTGCAAACCTGTGTCCAGATTGCCCTGCAGATGGGCAGGCGAGATGAAGGCAATAGGGAGGTATTTGGAGTTTGGCCTAGTTTCTAGTGGATGGCAAATGGAAAGCTCTGATGCTGTGTCAGATAATCTGTGCACTTGGAGGGAGAAGGGCGAATATTTTGCGTTTGGAAAGGGCAGGTGATGCCTGAATCGTGGCTGCTTTAGGCAGCGTAGCTTGTGAAATCAGAGGAGAAGGTAATGCTGCATATGAAAGCTGTTCGGGAGCCCAGAGTGGGCTCAGCTAAAAGCGTTGATCGTGCTTCCTTGGCCTATAGGTTGGGGAGAGGATTGGGGGTTTGCATCCCCCTACAGCAGACAGACAAAAAAAAGAACAGGAGAGACTTTAAACCTTCAGAGGGAATACCGGCGGAGCCGAAGCAGGCTGCTCGCCRCTCCGCTGCCCTCTCTCGCCCGGGTGTTTGTGTGCAAACACGAGTGTTGTGGTGTGTAATTACAGGCGGCTCCTGCCGCTTCCSTGTGCGGGTGGAAGGCAGAGGATCCTTCTTCCAGCCCGTCCTCCCTGTCCTGGCGGGAGGCTCTGCCTGGCGCTCAGCTGCGGGTGAACCCTCTTGCTTTGACAGGTTTTTGTTGCCTGTGCAGCTCTCTCCTGGGAGCTTGTGGGTCCAGATGCTGCATCTGCCATCCAGAAGCAGATTCTGCATCGGGTGGGATCTGTTCTCTCCTCCTCTTGTGCTTCCCGGGCTGGTTCTGCATGAGTTCTGCCCTCCCCATTCCTGCTGTGSAGGTGAGTGGGGAAGACTGTGGCTGTTCGCACCCGACGTAGCCAGGGAGTTGGGAGCTGCTCTGAACCACAGCTGGAAAACTAGGGAGCAGAGTGTTGTGATGCTTAAACCACAGCTGGAGGTGGTGGAGGCTGGCAGGGGTAGGGAGCAGGGAGGTATTTCTCCCCAAATCCCTGGGAGAGCTGCTTGCAAGGCACCATGCTTCAGCCCTAGGCTTCTTACGGGATGCAAGGTTTCTTCCTCCTGGGTCCTCTTGTAAGACCAGAGTGTCCAGGATGTCTTTAAAGCTGCCAAACAGCAGCATATTTGGAGAGAGTCTTGCAGGTACCGTGGCAGTCCCAGTGATTCTGGCTCTGTTGAATGTCCCTTTACCTCTCTACCCACATCCCTCCTATCTTTCCCTCTCCTCTGGCCTGTTTCCCAGGTCTGCTCTTTTAAGTAGCTTTTGTTTGTCCAAGTTGTGTCCTGATGGGGCTGCTGTCCTCACGGGGGGCTTGTAAGCCCCAGAAAAACAAACAGCACCGTTTGAGCTCTTCCAGCGCCGCTTTGATTCGGCCGCAAGGGAAGGGAGATAACCGGGAGCTCCCGGCGGCCCGGAGCCGGGAGCGCTGCACTGGAGCACGGACGCTCCTCTGCAGCGGATGAGAAGGCCGGTGGAGGAAAAGCCGGGATTTGTAGTTGGCTGGAGAAGAAAAAAACCACATCTGCAAGGACATTCACTGCCCAGCCTGGGCAGAAGGCAGGAGGAGGCTCTGTCTGTGCACGGGTCCACAGGACTGTCCCTTCACTGGGGTGAGATTTGGGCGAAGCCGACACAGCCCGTGCGGGAGCAGCGTCTCTGCCCCRTGTTTGCCTTGCATGTGGCTGCCGGCGCACTCAGCAGTACAAAGGAAACGTGTTTTCTGGCAGCGGCCCAGGCTATTCTCTGAAGTTCTTGTTCCTTGCCGGTCGGGAGCTATTCTTAGTTGTGCTGTTAGATAATGCTGTTCCCTGGGCCGTGCTACCCCGCTGGGAGGGCGAAGGGAAAGATTGCGTATACACACAACCATCCTGGAGACARGCAGGCTTCTGGCCAGGATGTTGGACGCAAACATGGTGGGCTYGGCGAGCTCGATGGTTTTGAGAGCAACCTGGAGAGCTTCTGGGCGTGAGGAGCAGAYGAAAGGAAGGCCAGGTCAGGGCTAAGAGTCTTCTCCGATACCCTGGACGGTTGATGCTTGCAGAGGACATAGAGAAAAACCTTCCCTGCTTCTACGGCTGGTGCATTAGAGACCTGCAGCTGGAGATGGCTTCCTCACTGCTGGGTGTTTACGGTAAGGGAAAAAAGCCTTGAGAAAGGAGGGCTTGCAGAGCAGCCCCACAGAGGTTAGCTGTGCACACCTCCCTCTAAAATAAACCTTGTTTCTGAAGGTGCCACCCAAGGCGGGTGGTGTGGATGGAGCAGTCGGGAGCATCCTGCCTGTTGTCCGKACAAACGAGCTGGACCCATCTAAGATGTCCAGTAATATGCATTTCCTGGCTTACAAGGCTATCCTGAGCCTCACGGTTCTGTGAAATCCTCTGTGGGTTTCTTTTCTATGGGCTCATGCGGTCTGCCGCTTGACCCATCTGAAGTTCTTGTGTTTACCCCTGTGTTTTTTAATCTGTGTTAAAGATTTGTKGTAGGAGATGCCCATTTTCCACCAATT
The DNA here is from genome assembly GCA_003342815.1 of Eudromia elegans. Taxonomy (NCBI): domain Eukaryota; kingdom Metazoa; phylum Chordata; class Aves; order Tinamiformes; family Tinamidae; genus Eudromia; species Eudromia elegans. The sequence continues at coordinate 931,903 of PTEX01000229.1, read as the reverse complement.
TTAGGCTGAAATGTTGGGATTCAGGTCCTTTAGGCTGAAGTTTCCAAGCAAATGTAAATGATATATTCATAAAACAAAACTTTAAGAAATAGCCAAACCCTGCAGTTCACTTTSTCTTGTCTGGCTACATAGAATTTGCAATGCTTTTGAAAGACAGTACATGTAAAGCATTGCAGAAGACCTTGTGAGGCTGTTTTTCTCCTCCATCGCCTTGGGTAGTGCTTCGAGCAAGGGCTGGGGGCACCGATTGACACGAATGTGAACACGTTTGTGAATGGGAGTTGTGGGAAGCCTTTGGACCCCAAGGTCCCAGCCTGACTGACACCATTCCTGTGTACTAGCGTGAATGTTTCTTCCTCCCTTTTGCCTTTAAGTGTTGTAAGAGTGTCACTTTTATATCTCTCTTCTTGCACAAAAATAATAGTAATAATAAAGAAATTTGGGATGAGGCATAGATGGTGATGAGTGAGTTACTAATAAAAGTCTTGGACTTCACTAAAGCTTCTTAAAAGAATAATGCATCAGAAGTTGTTGAATGCAAGGAAGGACATTTTCCGTTTGTATGCTGTGTTATATCTCTTGACGTAGTAAAACTCTAATCAGTAAAACTTGCAAATGTCTTTTTTGATCCTCTCAGTATATTTGTTTTATACTGAAGTACTAAAACAGTTCATTGTCCTATTGAAAATGARTCTGACAGTATGAGTGATAAATGAAAAGAAAAATCTCAGCTCTCCTGTGACTTTATTCAGTGATATTTTGCCTGTGAATTCCGCGAGCAGTGAGTATTTTTCTCTGACAATGCACATGCAGAGGCCCTGCTGACTTCATTGTAGGAGCAGGAGTTCAGCTGTTGGTGGAAGTTACCTAGCAGTAACTGGGTGGTGGTGCCCTCCCTTTTTTCTTTCTAGACAGTACAAAAATAAAGAAAAAATCCATGCCTTTTCTCTAGATTGAGTACTCATTTTGTTCTTCTAAATATAACCTGTCCCAAGACATCAATTGTTCTTTAGTTTTTGTTTCCTTTATTTGTCGTTCAAAGCAAGCTTTATTTAAATAATTAAAAATAGTCCATCTGCATCAGTCTGATATTTAGGGTGAGTTTTGCCACCAAGACGAGATCTAGTTCTGCTTCAGGAGCAAAATGATGTCGGGATATAGAAGAATATGATTTGATCGTGCAGAAAGTCTCTGGTGCTGAGAAAAGTAGGTGTGATCTAGTCCATCTATGAAGATGGTCACGGACGCGGTCTCCTGGTGTATTGGTTGTCCCTGCAAGCTGTTCTTTAGTTGAAAGGTCCGTTGACAGAATTGAGGCTGCATGCTGTACATTGCAAGCTGGAATAAAAASGTGTATATTGGCATGCGTATCGGAGAACCTTGCAGCAGGGTTGCCGATGTGCTGGCCGGATTGAATTTRCCTTCCATTTAATAAGTAAATAGGGAAGGTTTTTTGCTGCAACAAACTGCTGTTCAGCTGGTGCTAGATACCTGTTCCAGTGTGTATGGCTTTTTCATATATATATATATACACACAATTGTTTTTCAAATTTTGTGTATATTTTATAGCTTTGTCTTTTCTGTAAATGCCTATTTTTAGTCATTACTTTCCAAGATTCTAGATACAATTGGAAATTGTAAAACTTTGGGCTTTTCAGTATCMCTCTGGGTGACTGTGAGCAGCTCCTTGTTCTCCCCAGGGCAGGAGTTTCACGTTGGCGTAAGACTCTARCTCCACACCAGAGCTTGTTCTTCCAGCTCCGCTTCATCCCTGAGACGAGTTGAAGGCATCCAACATTGGACAGGGTAGTCTGTTGCCATAGAAATCTCAGTGGTGATAAATTTAGCACTCTGCTTTCAGCCTTAAATAGGTAAACTATGAGCAGGTTGCTCAGGGTCTCTGCCTTGGACAGCTTTCACCTGCGCTGATGGGGAAGCATTAAATGAGAAGTGAGGGCTGGGCACATCTTATAGCCTTGCCTGGGGCTGGCTTTGCTCAGAAAGCCAAGCGTGGCGAATAGCAGCGTGGTTGAGACTTGGCACGCGTGTGAAYGTCCTAAGACCTAAGATTAAAATAAAAACAAAGCAAAAAAAAATGAAAACCAAGACAAGCAGATCAAGTGTGGTGCCTACAGTTTCTCTGAATTAACCTCTGCAGGCACCTTATCAATGCTGGAAGACAGGCATGGGCTAAGCTTTGTATCTGTGCTCGTTTGCTTTGCTGACATAAGACTTGAAAATGGGAGAGAACTTAAACCTTGTGGGTATTTTGGTGCATAAAAGTTGGTCTGAGGAAGAATAACTTGTCTTTCTGAGACGTTCCCTTTGCTTTCTGCAGTGGCTTAGAAAGAACAGTGGTGTCTGTGAGGAGAAGGGGGTGACAGGGCTTATTTACCTTGATTTAATGCCTAAGTGGGGATGTTTTTGGCTACCTCAGGATAACAGCTTGGAAGAACAAGATGATTGCAGACATTTGCTGAAACCAACCCCACAGAAACAGCGTTTGGCTTGAACTGGTGCTCCTTTGATTGCAAGCATAGCTTCAATGTTGCCCATACTGTGAAGATTGTGTCTGAGATCCAGCTTGGCTTTGGTAGGGAGTGAGGATGTCAGGATTTTGCCTGAATTAGGGAATTGGCTATTTCCATTCTGAGGCGTCTTGCTAGACACACAAGTGAGCTGCCCTGAAGAAGGGGCTGCTGGAGAGGCGGGTTGTGTCCCAGTGAAGAACAGCAGTGTGTCTTTGGTGTTGTACCCTGGGGGGTATTGCACGAGATTGCCTTGCACTGTCAGTTCATACCGCGTTAACTTTGAGCTCCTTGAAAGCATTGTGACAAGGACCTAATGCATTTTTAACTAACAAAAAATTAAACAATTCAAAGCACATAACTTTGTAGAAAATCCCTTTGAATTGCACTCACGCCTTCAAATAATGGAATTAGTTTCTCATCAACTGTTTAACCTGTGATGATGAGATTGAGCAGCTTTTACCTGACAAGACTGAAACGAAGGGCTCCGAAGGACTGACCTCACTCACCGGATGTATCTGATGCCCTAATCCCCTGGTCGTGTTCTCCCCTAGTTAATTTGTAGCTTTCCTGAAGCCTCCATGCAGTTTTAGGGGTTACAATTTAAGGGGTGACTTTAAACCAGTGCAGAAGGCATGATATTTGCTCTCGTATTGACTAAAAAGCATCCCATTTTGGTTTAGCTTAACCCTCTTGCTGGTGAAAAGAGGCTGTACCTGCTCTTGGGAAGCTAATTCTGTTAAGTCCCCATATGTGGACAAGTTCTAAACTAAACTGAAGCAAAGACTTTGCTGCCAWAAAAGCCTCTAAAATTAGCCACATGGTCTTCTGCACCAATTTAATGAGTCTGGTTTTAAAAGCATGCACACAATTGCAGCAGTAATGCTTTCTYGTCTGGGTATGCAGCTCGCTCGGTTTGCAGCTGGGATCGGATCGGAAGAATGGGGTGAAGGATGAAACCAGGACTGAGGGGGACAAGAGTTAAGAGCAAACAGCAGGGAGGAGAGAACCTCTATGGTGCAAGCTGACAGGACAGTTTCTTGGAGCAGACAGTTTCTGTAGGGTAAGTCCGGTTAGGGAGTCCAACCGAACCRGCAGAAGCCCTGGTCGCTTGTGGCTTCTTACAGCACACCCTGGTCAAGACGTGTCTGTCTTCGTGTCTACGTCTTTCAACTTTGGCTGCTCCCTTCTGCCCCAAGGAAAGGGAGTAATTTGRGATTTTGTTCCCCAGATGCCGTTCCCTCCTGCTCCAAATGAGCTGCTGTGGTTTTGACACGGGTTCTTGGACCGGCGTTCAGTCAAAGYGGGAACATCCCACGGAGCAAGTAACCCACAGTCCGACTTTGCACAGCATGTTCACACAGCATGTTCCTTCCTCACTTTTATGAGAGGAGGCTGCCAGCTCTGGCAAATGGTTTAAATACTTAAAATGAGGTATCATGGGGAAAAAGTCACTGAGGCGGAGAGCCTAAAAAACTTTTTTTGAGGAAATTCTTTGCAATGTGCTGATTTGATTTGTTTCTGCAGRCTTATGATAGATTTCTGGCTTCAGTCAGCATTTTCTGCATAGCTGAAAGTATCTCATAATCCACCAGCAGGTCGGTATTTAGCCTAATCAAGAAGGTGTGTAAGAACATTAAATCAAATTTAAGCTTATCACTGGAATGAGTTTGTCTGAAGATCTAAACAAGTGAGAATCCGGCTGMTAGACATTGTCTGTTTAGCATCCATGGAGTGTGTTTAGGCAATGAGCTGAGGCCAAAGCCCCCGGTTTCCTGCACGCTGTAGAAAGGTAGATCCTTCCTGCTTGCCTTTATCTTATTTTTTTTCCCCAGATCTAGTGTGCACTCACCTGGAAGGCTCTGCCCCACCATSTCAAGGAGAACTCCAGACTTGGAGCCTGCAAACTGGTTAGGTCCCCAACCTGATGTATACGGCCAAGTAGTCAGATGCCTTGACTCGGCCACAGCAACACAATRATGTGACATTGTGGCTGTTGTTGCCCAGCTTGGCATGTCTCAGCTACCAATGGACACTGGAACTGCTTTTGGGGCTGTCCTTAGCCTGCTCTTGGTGGATGTTGCCCTGAAATCTGGGAAGTGGTGAGGAAAGAAGCATCCCTTCTACCTCAGCATTGCACTGAGGGAAGCACATAGGATTTCTAAGGATGCAGTGGCTGCACCCATGCAGGCAGAAGCAGAAGAGCCATGTCCAGCATCCTCGCTCCGTAGTGGCTCATGCAGATGTCTGTGGCAGGATGCAGACGTGTCCTTAGATTAATCYGTTGATTAGTCTGTGATGCTGGAAAAAAAAAAAAAAGAGAGATTTTCTTCCTCTTCTAAGGCAGGGGATAATGCGTACGAGCCACAGATGGGATTTTTGTTGACAGATGAGGCTGTTCCCGCTTTAAAAATGCCTCTCTGCGGTCAAGGGTTGGTTTGTGGCTCTGGTCATGTGGTCTTCGTTTCTACTGTGTCGCAGATTCTCTGTGTGAGCTTGCGCCGGGTGCTTAAGCTGTTTCCCAAGGGTGTTTGCCAAGGCAAGGTGGTGMGCTGCGAGCGCTCGCGAGGCGCCGTCTCCTCTCCTCCGCCCTAGCAAACATCCTCCGGGTGCGAGTTGGCGTCGGGAGCCTGGGCGGGAGGGTGACTCGTGCACAAGCTGCTAATTTGTGCCCCGCAGCGGCGGTTCCCGGGGCCGCCTCTGCTGCTCGCTGCTGAGCTAATCCTTGCACGTTTGCCAGCACCCATCCCAGTCGGTGCCCTAGGAGAGCCAGCTCACCGCGGAGTCCTTGCGCGCTGCAGCGGAGTGAGAAGCTGCTCTCCTGGGCTCTGTTTCCCTTCGAGGGTTTTAAACTCCTAGTGTGTGGCTTTGACCCCTGGGAGCTTCTTGCTGGATGTGGTTCTAGATTTTCATGCTTTTTGCTGGCCCCTAAAGGCACATGACTGGAAAAAAGCTCCCTGCTCTGGTGGGATAGGTGGTGGATCCCTTGGTAGCTGCTTTTAAGAAGCTTTATGGCTGCCCCACCTGAATTAGGAATTGTTTTTGTCTTGAAACTAGTTGGGCAGTAGGGAGAGGGTGAATAGAGATCTTTCCCAATATGAATCTTACTGAGCATCAGAGGAAGCTCTTGAGAACCTGTTTCTGATGGAGGCAGTTCGTCCACCATGCAAGCAGTAGACGTGCAGAGCCCCTTGCCAAAGAACATCACRGAGCTAGAAAGTTTACTTGGACTCCAGGAAAGACTAGACAAGTTCACTTCTGGAAGAGCATCTCTGTTGAAATCTTCTGTCTTGGCTCTGTTCCTTTAGTGGGCAATGTTTGGGCAGATGCCACTATTTTTTGTTGCTTTTGTGGAATGGAGATGTTCTTAGGGTTCATTAGGAAGCCCTCAGTACTATATTGGAGTTTGATCAGCGTTGACCGCGTGAAATAACATGTTGTCTGAAGGCATCTGTTGGACTTATGTTGGGCAGGATGAGAAAGATGACAATGATCTCACAGCCAGGAGTAGCTTTGAAAGAAGGGAAATGAATATAGTTTTATTTGCGTCTCCACTRTATTATCTGCTGCTACTTGACAGGGCTCACGTGCATGTAATGGTTTTATTACTGARTGTAGTGCTGTCAAATAACAGGATATGCACTGTTAGCCCTGGAGGGTCACCTTTTTTTTTTTTAATGGCACTATAAACTTCAAGAGCRTTCTTGCTGTGTAGAGCAGTGTCATTACTTTCTTATGTCTTCAGGTGTTTTAAACCGTTGTCACAGTGGCACAATTTCTAGCAGTTTATTTTTTGGCTTTGRAACTGCTATGGATGCCTGAAGGTAAAACTGCCTCCTGAGGAATCTCCTCTGCCCTTGCAGAGTCAGCACGTGGAGGCTGCTCTTTGCTCGATGTCAAAGCAAGGAGCCTCACTTAACTCCATCAATGCCTCTTTCTTCSCTGACACTTTGGCAAACCACTTGCCTACATTTTCTATACTCTGTGAGCCCCAGATTTAGGACTCCAACTAGGATGTGAGAAGTGTTTCCGTAGGGCACCCTTTTTCTGAGATGCTTCAGCTCACACTTGTGCAAATGAGGTGTCTTGAATATAGAATATTTGTGAAGCACCTGATAAACCACCTTCTGCTGTTGGATTAAATGGATTTAATAGTTGAGTGCTGGGTGRTGGGGGAGTTTTGAAAGAGTGAAGTGAACGATGGTGGGGAGAGTTGTCCCAAGATAAACTCTGATCGTGTGAGTGGTGGCCTGGAGATATCATCCAACCAAGCGCACACTGCATTGAACTTTGTGCTTTGTGTTTGCTGATAGRTTTTGCCAGGTCAGGGCTTAAATCAAGGAACATTTGGTGGCATGATGTGTTTTGCAAGCCTTTTAGATGGGTTTTGATGTGAGGGGTTTCAGACCATACCTGACCCAGCCTCGGTGGTGTTATGGGCCCAGGGCCCGGCAGGTTCCTGCTGACTGGAAATGGCACTGAGCAAAGCTAAGAGAGTGGTTTCTCCATGGCTGATCATCTGTTATCTGAATAACCAAAATCAGTGGGAAGATGCTGTGTTGGAATCRGTACTTAATAGGAGAGTCTTTAGGGAAAGCTCTTCCTCCTCAAAGATACCTACTCTTTATTTAGTCACCAGCATTGGTTTTCCATGCTCCTTGTGCTCCAGAGTCATYGCTATAAAAGGAAACCTTGTTCACAAAGTATAATATACCCTCAAGGGATGTCGTAATGGATCTCGTTCCTGTAGGTGCCAGGAGACACCAGTAACACATACTCTGCAGTGATAGCTTTTCTGTTTCTTTCCACAGCAGTTCCTCTCCACTTGCCCCCAAGAGCCATGAGTGGAATCACTTGCATGTGCCAAATTCCTGGGCTTCCCTCACCCGGCTGCACGCTGACGCTGGCGAAGAGCACCATGCTCAGGGAGAGCCCTAAATGGAAGCAGTTTTCAGCTCTCCGTTTGCCAGTGCTCTTGGGAGAGGAGAAACACGAGAACGTTGTTTTCCCATTCATCTGGCTCTCTGCTGCTGGCCGAGTACAGGAACTCCTTGGTTAGGAACCTTGCTGGAAGAGCGGGCTCAAAAACACTAGTTCCTGGCAGTGCCATGGGGCACACAGCCCTTGTCCCACCCGCCGCACGAGGAAGACCCAAAGTTGGACGTCCTTCCGCTCTTGCTTTGACTCTTTCAACTTCCATCCATCAAACCTGTTGTGTTTAGCTCTGGCAGTAGGCTCAGACGGTGAGAGCAGAGCCAAGTCCAAGCTTGCAGGCTGGATTTTCTCAAAACATCTGGCGCAYGAGGAGGTGGGTGGATGTAGCACAAGGCACCACACGCAGCTCTGCAACCGGCCTTGTTGCCTGTTTAACTGAACAGGAGTGCTGGGTGTGAATTTTTGGCCTCTGCTACTTGTCTTGCAAGAGAAGGAGGAGATACGTAAGCACAGTTGTTAGGATGGGGGTAGATACCTGCTTGCACGCAGCGTGATTGCAGACATATAGTTCTTGGAAAGTTCAGTTCTGTGGTGAGAAACAGTAGTTTCCCCAAGGGAAAAGTRTATTTTAATAGTCTGAGCTCCTGCAAACATCCCCACATCCATAGCTCCTTGCTCAGTGTAACTTYCATAATGTTTCTGAAAGTTCRTTTGCTTCTCTGCAGCTGTTGGTGATATTTTATATATATATATTCATATATACATACACCAACTCTGTGTGCGTTTYTCTCTTTTTTTTCTTTTTTTTCCTTCTCCTTGCAAGTGTTTCAACTTCTTATCTCTGGACTTCAGCTTTYCAGAAGCAATTCCCCAGCTTCCTTGCTGGCGAGGAAGACTTGGCAGGGTTTGTGCTGCATGGCAAGAGGACTCTCAAGGAGGGCAGGGGGGCACACCAAGTAAGTCCCCGAGAGAGCAGAGTGCTGAGAGGGGGCCCGGAGTTCCCAGTGTTCCTTTAGTCCCTTCTTGTCTGCTGGAAATGGGAGTAAAATATCACCCATGTTTTGTTTTTTCACAGCAGCAGCTCCCAAGACTTGTTCCGGGCATACCCGAGTTCACACTAACGTGTTCTCTCCGGTACAAAGAGCTTGTCTTTTGTGTTTTCTTAAGGAGTGGTTGATTTTTTGGGGGAAGATGAAAGCGTTGGCTTTTGCAAACACAAGTGGTGAAGGAGTAGGAGGAGGCTGTAGGCAGRTGGCACGTGTAGGAATTGCTTGGGTCTGCAGCATTGCCAGCATCAAACATGCAAAATGCTTGGGTCGGGCTCCTGCAGGATCAGCAGTAGCAGCCRGCCCTTCCCGACCTTGTCTTTGCTTGTAGGACTCAGCAGCTCTATGGAAGACATCAGGGTCACATTAAACAAGTTGCTTTGTCTCTCAGACCTTGTTTTCCCAAAGCACGAGCGAAGGAGAGAAGCYGTGGTTAAAACTCCAGGCCCTGTAGTCTCAGGTCAGTGCCTTGGCTGCCAGGCCCTGTGTTTTGAAGCAAAGTATTAGGTCTGGGGGTAGCACCGTTGGTTTTGCAAGATGAATTTCTAATGGTGACTAGTTAAATTCACTTGAGCAGAGCATGAATGTGCTTTTAAATAAACTCCCAAAATACTACATTATTTGCCTCCAAGATGAGGAAATTTGGAAAAGCAAGGGGGGGAATTTAAAACTAATTACTAACAAGCGCCTGGAGTTGATCTTGGCTTTAGTGCARGAAGTCGAAAGAGGCTGACGAGTGATTGATTAGAAGCTCTTTCTTCTCTTTCCATCTTTCAGTCTGTGGCAGGATACAGCCCAAGTTTGACTGATGGCTCAATGCTGTAAAGCCAGAGGTGTACCCAGCTTGAGGGCTGCTGCCTGCCTTTAGTCAAAGTAGAAGTCAAAGATGGAAGATTTCCATTGAACTTGCTTGGAAACATCCATTCTTATGGATTATCCAGAGGAGAAGAAGAGTGCAAATACGGTACTTAAAAGAGGGTCTTGGTCCATTCTGGCTCCATTCCCTGATGTTGCCTGTGAGCACAAATATGTTCCTCGGTGGGATGGAGGGCTGTGTGAGTAAGGCCCTGGGCTTGGCCGATCCCCTCACCCAGCTCAGTGGTGTGGGAGTCATTCCCTGTCCTTCCGCCTCTCCCTTCCCCACCGGTGGATACACTCTTCTAGCTTTTTCCCTTGCTCTTTACCCTGGCTGTTTGGCCCTGTTGTGGAAGGATCTGACTGTCTCCAGCTCTTACAGTACTTGGTACCGGCAGCCCCGTTGGTCCTCCTGAATCTTATCAGCACGAGTTTCCTGCAGTCTGGCATTTCTCAATCATTTAAGCCTTTGGATGAGCGCAGGCTCTCCCTGCTGCACGTGGTGCTTTCCCTTTGAAGCACTCCCACATGCCTTCRGTTTGCACCCAGAGCTTTAAGGGGAGGAGACCAGACCCTGCCTGGTACCTGCCCCACTGATGTGTTCTCCCACTCTCAGTCAAGCCAAATTCTCTCCTTGGGAATGCTGCCAGCTGCGATCCATCACCTGGGATGGATAAAGCATCCCTGGCAGGCTGGGTTATCAACTGAGCGTGTGTGCTAGTGGAATTTGTAGCCCTGGAGACCTTTGGAAAGGAGGAGACAGGAAAGAGGGCAGGGTGGTGAAGTTTTCATGCAGCAGGCTTGGGAAGTCCAGGAGAGGCCTCTCTCAGCTCTTTTGGTCGCTAGTGATGTGGCAAACAGTTGGCTRGGAGGGAAGTTGTCTTTTGGCTTCTTCAGTCTGGTGCACGTGGTGGGATGGAGCATGTGGGTGACACGCTCCGTAACAGGTCCTGGGTGAGGTCTTGCCGCAAGACTTTGCGGTTCACCCCTCTTCCCAGTGAGGCTTGGGACTCCCTCTGTGCAACTGGGAGCACTTGCAGGGGCTGCCAGCAATGATGAGTGTCTCTTCTGTGCTTGTCTCTCTTGTGCTTGAGGATTCTCCCACCAAGCACCTGCCACAGCAGTTCAGAGGCTAGTTCAGACAGTAGCCAAAAGACAGGTATTTAATTGAGGAGAAAAAAAATGGTATTTGAACTCTACTAGGGGAGAGCAAATCCTGGTTACTGCCCTCAAGCTGTGCACTCATCTGTGCAGTCCAAGAATTAAGCTCACAGTGCTGTGATTCACTTAGGAAACACAGGTTGGAATTGCACGTGCAGGAAACTACTCTTGCTGGTGTTTGCACACAGAGATGGAGAAGCTGCTTCTTCTCAAGCAGGATGGAGCAGGACAGCAAGCAAGCAATGGCCTTGCAAACTCCTTTGAGTTGCTCGAGAAGTGTCAGCAAGCCTTGCACGGAGTTACAGATTTGTAATCACAGATCCTGTGCTCTTGGTGGTGCCGTCTGGCACTAGATTGCTGCTGTGTCTTTGCACAGCCACTGAAATCAAAGACGTGGGTTGATCCTTTTTGAAGTAATGTGAGTTGAATAAGGAGATTAAGCCTTGCGTGGGGCTTGAAGGATGGCTTATTGGATGTGTCAGGAGGGAAGTAGGGCAGGACTGGGATGAGGGCATCTGTCCATGATTCACAAGAGTGTGCAAGGAATGAAGTTACTGAGCCTAAGCAGGAAGTCACTTTGGATAGCAAAAGTAAGGAAGCATTTAGAGAACCCCAGCCCCTTACTGAGAGCTGCACATGATGCTGTCTAAGATGTGGATGTAGTTACTGCAGAGGTGAGCAGTGTGTTGGGCTTTTCCCTGTGTTTGTTCTTTTTCTTCTAAACTTAACTGTGGATGCACTGGGATATACAGTGCAAGGGAGACAGAGTGGGGGCTTTGAGCTGTTCCGGGGCTTGTCCTGTGTGTGGCTAGAGGCTCCTCCGCAGGACTCGGTGGCTTTGCGAGTGCCAGGGATGCTCTGCAGCAGTCCTGCTCCGCACCTCGCGGCTCTTGGGCAGTCGGAGCTCTCCCCAGGCCTCGTGCTGGCATGCACGAGCACGGAGCAGCTTGTGAGGGCTCACAGTGCTGTGTGGTTTTTCTCCTCCTTAAGGGAGAGCGATTGATAGGGAAAATGTAAATCTGCTCTTTTTGGAAGAAGAGCCCGGGGAAAATAGATTGCTGTGATCCATCCCTGCCATTCCTCCCCGCTSTCATTTCAGCCCAGTTCTGGCTCTAAGGGAAAGTTAGGGCTGCTTGCTCTCCCGTTACCTATCCCTGATGCTTTTAGGTGTTTCTGTATTTTTATTGTCTTTCTTCATGGACTCGGATCTTTCAGTGCTTGGGAGTGACTTGTCTGCGATTGCATTTCTGTGCTAATCAGGTTTAGTGGAGCTGGAATGCATTAGATGRCATATTTCATTTATAATTCAGTGGTGACTAAATTCCCCAGATAAGATATGGGCCTTGTTTATCAGCCTTCCATCAGGATAAGGAGGTTTATGGAGGTGCATACCTGGAGAGGCAAGGCTGGCGTTGGAAATGGCTGTTGTGCATGGGGAGGTTGATGTGTACTTCAATGCAGTGCAGCGTTAGTGGGGTCCTGGCGTGCCCGGTAGAACCCTGGCTGTAGGTGGGAGCCTTTCGGGGAATGGAGCTCGCTGTTGTCAGGGATGTGGTGGATGTTCGTGAGGACCTGTACAGAGCTGGGCGCGCTGGAGGAGCGAGGGGGACGCCGAGAGGCGCAGGCGGCGGAGCCGGCTCCCTTTCCGGCCTGGGCGAGCCTGGGGTTCCTCTGAGGTTTTTTAACCCTTTCTCTGCGTGCTTTCTCAGGAAAAGGAGCAGCCCCCCGGCACCGTGACATCTTACTGGGCCACAGCCAGCCTGGCAGGAGTCCCAKGGCAGCAAAGGGCGCAGCCAGAGAATGGGAATGAGGGGCCCTGACTCCCCAAAGCAYGGGGAGGAGGGGGGACCTGCGTCACGGCACGCCGGGCGGCGCTGSGRCCTGGCRGGGTGCTTGGAACACTCATTTTGGYTTGTGACTTAGTGCTGCTGGCCAAGGAGTCCTCCTGCAGCGGCCCACGCCGAGAAGCAGCAGCGGCTGGAGGCCGCTGGGGCAGGACGCGGTGGATTCCTCTTCCCCACTGGGCTGGCTGYGTCCCATGGAGCTGCTGCCCCCGCAGGATTCGCGCTCCTCCGCCCGGGCCACGCAGCCATCGCGGGCGCTCCGTGCGGCACCGCGTCCCTGTGGGCAGGCTGCTCACCACAGAGCACGGGAGAACCTCCTGCTGCTGCTGCTGCTGCTGCTGCTGCTGCGAGGGGCTCCACGGGCAAGAGCGGCTCTTTGTTCATGACCCGCTGCCCATTCGAGACCCCAGCTCTTTCCCAGCTCGCTTGTGACAGCAGTTTCACATGGAGATAACTAACTTTGCAATGCTTCAGGCTTTCATTTGCTGAGAGGGGCACTGCTGGGTTTGGGATTTCATTTGTGTTGATGTTTGTCCCATGCATCCCATCTGCCAGTGTGTTATATTCCTCTCCCTCCCCAGATTCTTAGCAGCAGCAGCTAATGCAAAGCTCAGTCTGTTCTGCAGGGCCCTCTTGCAAATAGCGGTGCTGCTGCCCCAAGGAGTGAATCACAGGATATGAATCCTGTGACTCGTGATGTCGAGTCAGGAACAGAGAAGTCTAGCGAGCAGGGTGGGGAGGAGAGAGCGGGGTCTGCGTCACCCTGCGCACGCCCCGGGCTCCTGGCTTGCTCCAAGCACGTTTTGTGCTGGTGGTCAGAAGCTCTGGGGGCTGTTTCCTGAAAACCAGTCGGGCTGATGATATTGTGAAACGAGCAGCAYGTCAAGTAACACCGAGTCGATTAATCGCTGATGTTGGTGTTTGTACATAGYGCTAAAGACTTGCAATCTGGTGCCTGGATAGAGTGACGTGATCAATGATTCCTGGGGTGATGTTAAAGGAGGACTTCAAGGGGGTGAATCTGCTGGGAAAAAGCATCCAGTTTCTCAGGGAGACTTGGTTGGTTTTTCCCCATAGCTTTGCCTTTCCCTCCTGGAGGGAAAAAGCTGGCATCAGGAGAGGATGC
>PTEX01000229.1:850561-917867 GCA_003342815.1 Eudromia elegans | reverse complement strand
TTTTTTTTTTTTTTCCTGTTCTATATTTATAGAGCTTTCAGAGGAGTTCGCAAACTATTGTCTCGGCCTCGGCTATACAAATAATTTCTAAACAAATCCTGCCCCAGCCACCTATGTGCTGTTCCCTTCTGTGCTACTCCTGACTCCTGTTTTCCTCTCTCCTGGTCTGGGGCTGGAAGCAGCAGGCTTGTTCGCTKGTTCTTGCTTGTCATCTCTCCTGCCTCTGCAGTTAGAAAGGGTTTGGGCCCATCCCATGGGACTATCAGCTCCAAAATGCTGCTCTCCCCTGGCTTCCATAGTCCAGGTAGAAAATTGCAGTGGGGTGTATGCACCCTGCAGCCTTGTATGTGTGCGATAGTGCTCCTCTCTCCAAAACAGGCTGAGATGCTGCTTAGCTGCTTATCTTTCCATAATCCATCATTTGGATGTGCGCTCTTGGGGTCTTTTGAGGCTTTAGGATGCATGTGGGACATCATTTTCCAGATGTTTTGCCACATGGTCACATCTGTCACAGGGGTTTTAACACGCGGTTTCCTGTGTAGTTACACAAATATTGGGAGAGGGAACATGRTTGCAAGCTTGCGGGTATGTCTGTGCAAGATGTCAGCGCACAGCCTAATCAGTGATATCTAGTATAATAGATCCTGGGCTACCAAGAGAGTATTAAAAAATATATTCATGGCTTGCATTCTGATTCACAGGACAATTGCTAATCTGTTACAGGTTTTCTTCTTACTCCATAAAATTTCATGTTATACCCACTGAAAAAGGATGAATTTCAGGTGATTAGTGGTGTTTTTTCCTCTCTCCTTTCCTTTCACTTCCTTTTTTTTCTTAACAGGATTGTTAGCCACAATTGCCAAAATTGGAACAACTTTGCCACTTGCGCGTTCTCTGTGATGATTCACGCCTGACAGTGGGTTATCTGCACATTACCCCCTCCGCAACCTCACTGCCAGGCAGTGACCTCGGGGAGGCTCCTACCAAATCCCACCAAGTTCCTGGAAGGTCAATTCAGGGAGCAGTGGGAAGCAGCAAGAGTTAGGGCCTCTGCATGCTGCCTGGACAGGGTGTTATCCCAATCTGTGGGCACCTGCAGATGGTCGTTTGTATTAATAAGAAACGATATTTTCTCCCCGGTGTCGGTGCTTTGCACAGGGGCAAGACAGGCAGGCAAGGCTTTTGTTGCTGTTGTTGCCAACRGGGGCTGCTTTTCTCCATCTCCTCTCTTACCTGGCTTGCTTCCTTCGATAAGCACAGTCTTGACTCAAAGCCTGCTTCTTCGTGTCTAGCGCTTGCCAAGTCCTCTGGAATGTGGGACCTGAAACACCCTTTCCACAAAGGGAAAAGTTTGCACAGAAGCCCTCCCTTCCCCTCTTCTGTTCAAAACCTCCCTGCATCCTTGCAATTAGCTGCATTCCAGACATACCGGCTGAGGATGGCTTGCAAAAGTGTCTCGAATGGGCTGAAGAAGCTCGTGTTCCAACTATCCTTCCTATAATGCAAATTTTCTTTCAGTACATTCCAGAAAAGGGCACTGCAGTCCTCCGGGGCTTGCTACTCAAATCACCCACGGGGATACCGGCTGCTTTAATAACAGGGAGCTGCATCCAAGGCGCATCCACACGTCTCCATTATCTCTGTGTTCGTTACAGAGCTCTGTCATCTAAGGAATTTGGTTTGGGGGGTTATTTTCTGCTTGTTGCTTATTTTCATTTGGGGAAGAAAGTTGATGGAGAAACAATGTTAGGAGCAGATTAAATGCTCTTTGGTTCATGCAGTTTGATAAGGAATTTGTATTTGGATGCAACTTTCAGTTGCTTGGGGCTTTATTTTTGAGGTCTTTTCGTGTTTTTTAGGCAGGCTGGAGTTTGGCACAGCTGTAGGCAGTCTGGCCAGATGGGCTCTTCATTATGATTTGCCAGCTTAAAGCGAGGGTGATCCTAAATACTTTACCTGTGGTGGAGTTAGACTTTGTACCTGCTCCCTGGTGCAAACCCAGAATTGGCAATGGCCCATTCAGGCCCTASTTCACCTCTGTACTGCAGCCTTGCTAGCACCTATGTGTCCCCAGCCTTCCTGGTCACCTCCAGAGCTCCAGAGGACCCATGAGTGACACAAGAGGAGATCTTAGCCGCACTCATATCAACCCCAAGCCTCTAGGTTGCTGGTCGAACTCCTGGCCTGTTCTCCAAGCCAGTGGGGAATGGGTTAATTTATCCCTTGGCACTCGTGCAACTGCTCTTCTACAGTGTTTAACCCTGCAGAGCATTCCTGGATGTGGTTGGTGCAGTTGGTGGATCTGCCCCATCCCTGGTGGCATGGTGGGATGGGAGGATTTTGGCATGAAGAGCAGAGATGATGTGCTCCTGCCCACCAAAGATGCTTKGCTGAAAGGGAAAGAGGAGCATTAGCATGAGCTGGATCAGTCTGCTTGGCACGTAGAGAGCAGAGGAGTTGTTTGAAGCTGAGTGAATTGACTTGGGGTCCTCTCAGCATCTATACTGTACCAGAGCTAGCAGGAGGAGTTGCAATTTGAAGGTGATTTGAGGGAGCCTCCCAGGAAAACGTGTGTGCACGCAGTGGGGACAAATGCAGGCTGGGGACAGCTGGGTCTTGCTGTGACCCACCAGCTCTGCTCCTCAAGCCTCCGGCCAACCAGGCACATGATGTRACGGGTGCAGCTAAAAATACCCCTAGACCGCTGGCCCCTCGTGACCAGCTGAGACGGTGACGCCGTTGTGGCTTGGAAAGGGCCGTGGGTCGGGTTTGGAGCGGGGTCCGAGCAGGGCGGCCGCTGCTTCCTGCCCCGAGCGCTCTGCAGTCCCGCTGGGGCAAGCGGTGTTCAGAGGAACTTGCCGAGCCCGCACCGCCGCCACAAGGCCTTGGTTCGTGTTCGCTGCCACCGTCCTGTTACTTGGAACTCGTGGTCACTTTACTGCGGTGGAAGCTCAGGTCCGCTTCGGCAATATTGTGAGTTATTAGAAGAGCAAGTTCCTATCCAGGTATTTTCTGAGTTCATTGCACACACCTTGAAATCTTGTGTGTTTTGGGTTGATGCATGTAATCAGAAATGGAAAATGGCAAGAGAGCAGGGCTACCAAGGCAGTATGACGCTGCAAGGTGAAGAGGAAAATCCTCTTTCCTGCAGAGACAGAGCTTTGCATCAGTTGGTGAGGTCCAAGGCTGGTTGTATCTCCAGCTGGTCTCATTGGTGAGGCCCAGGGTGGGAGGGAAACCAGTGGCAGACACGTCCATGAAGGTTCTGCTCTGCACCCTGTTGGACCCCCTGGCGTCTTGTTCATTGTGATTTCCTATTGATTTGTTGCCTCTGAGATCAGTCTCTGCATGAACACCCTTGCAAACAGTTTCTGCAAGATGTTGGGCTCAGCTGTTTGTGRTTTTGCCTGCGAGGCATGGGAGACTAAAGAGAGGCAGAGGAGGCAGATGTCAAGAGTGCTTGTGAATCCCTTGTCTGTCTTGGGATCCCTGGATCCCTGGAAGGAGCAAGCAGAAAGAACCGCTGCTTCTTTCAAGAAGATCCTAATACTGTGGCAGGAGGCAGCAGTGACTCAGTTCCCTATGCAAAATCCGGTCGCGTGAACCCCCTCCGAGTTGAYTTGGCAATCATTATCCTGTGGGATCCTGCAGCCCTAGGCCCCATCTGGGAGCACTTTATCATTTTATAAATATGCATTGCAGGAGTGTAAAAATACCCTACAGTTCAAAATTGTTACTAAAGAGGAAGAAGGACCAGTTTATGAGCCAGGGAACAACCTACCCTGAAGTAACTCTTAGGGGAAAGAGGGCTGCTTTTGTACAAGGGTACTCGTGAAAAACAAGACTGGGCTGTCTGTGATATCCAAAGCCTTTGATGATTTGGATGCATGATTGTACACGTGCTTGTTAGGAGCAGCACGGTAATCTTTCTCGATGCTTTAAGGAGAATGCGAGAGAGTTTTTCCGAGCCAGCGCTGTAGGGCTGGAATGCACCCAGGAAGAGATGCCGGTCTCCCGCAGTGCTCTTTCGATAAACAAATAAAAGGAAGGAGGGAAGCATACATTTGGTGAGGTGAGCGAAAAGATAAGCAAACTGCCCACAGGTTGGCATGAGGCTGGAGCTGTGGAACCCGTTTCCTTTGCATCCTTTGAGATACGTTTCAATGCCGTGCTTGAAGATCTCCATCCTCTCCAGMTTGAGCAGGTCAACGTTTCCCAGCCCGTACGTGGGTGTTGTGCTGTCAATTTGGGCTTTCCCTAACCCCTTGCCTTCACTTTCCTTTGCAGGCAGGCTCCCCAGGCTCTAGGGCTGCTGTGGTGACACCGGGGTCCCTGTAGCTGGCCGTGCCAGCCTAGCAGAGAGGCCATGAGCGCCTAGCGCTCCCCGAGCGACACGGCGGCTGGGAGATGGCGGCGCAGCGGATCCGGGCGGCCAACTCCAGCGGCCTGCCGCGCTGCAGGTCGGAGGGGACGCTCATCGACCTCGGCGAGGGCTTCTCGGAAAACACCTTGGGCGACGTCAAAGGTGAGCGGGTCCTGCTGCACCTCTTGGCTTCTTGCTGGACACTTGGCCACCAAGCGYGTGTCTCYGCTCATCCCTGGCGTAGACTTTACYYTGGTGYRGGGCGYGGGATGCAGGGAAGTGTGGACATGCACRTGGGAAAGGCTGCTCGGGAGCTGGATGCACCGTTGTGCCGATGCAGCTCGAGCCGTCTTGAATAGCTGCCTGCTCTGTCACTCTAGGGACGTGCATGATGTCTGGATGCAGAAASAGAGAGGGAAAACATGAGGATTGCTTACAAGGGAGATAAATAAAAGGCAACCTGATGGAGAGAGAGAGAGTGATGAATAATACGCCTTCCTGTTTACTGCCTCTATTTGTTTATTTATTTTTCTTTCACCAAGGGCAGAACAACGGGGTATTCAGTGAAGCTGAAAGGCAGCAGATTTTACAGTTTCTCTCTCTCTGTCTTCYGGAAGCACGTGGCTCTTATTGCTGGGAGATAAAACAAAACAGAGAAGAATACTTTAATTCATAAGGCTGAGTGAGGGTCTCTGTTTATTGCAAATGGAAAATAAACCCCAAGTGCAGCGTGCCTTCCCCACCACCTCCATAGGAGATGGCCATCAGATGTTAAGAAAGGAAAAAGGAGAAGTTAAATCCTTTCTCCCTGAATTGACAGACCTTCAGCAGCCAGATCTGTGTTCTAAATAGTGTCCTAACTGCAGGCTTTTCCTCATGTCCCTGTCCTCCCTGAGAGATCAGGTATCAGAGAAAGGTTTACTGGTGACCCTGAGCTGTGAGCTCTCCCCAGCAAAGGGCTTGAGCTATATAAACACTTTCATAGTGACTTACTACCAGACCGACAAGAAGGTTTCAATGGTTTTTTTTTTAATGTGATTTTTGCAGTGAGTAAATGTCCTCATGACTTTCATTGCCAGCTGGGAAAGGGAGGGATCAGGAAGCAGATGAAATCATCTAGTCTGYGTACAATCTCTTCTTTTTTCAATATCAGAGCCCTCAAGTCATTATGTTTGAAGAATTTTCTTTGCTCGTGTTTCTTAAGTTACTTTTTAATTCCGTAGTGGCAYTGTGAGCTGCTTTGTGACTGCTAATTTTGCCTTGTTTTCTTGGGTGTTGTGAGGCTGTCAGGCATACTAACCTTCCAAGTGCCCTCCTTTCCCATGTGATTTTATGTGATCAAAAAATCTCTGCTCTGCCATCCGTTCGTCTTCAGGATTTAGGGGCTTCCTGTGTGAATTTTTATAGTACTTTTTTCCCTTCAGAGAGCTAACAAGGGTATCAAAACAGTCRTCGTCCTAGTTCTCTTGCTGCCCCATGTTTGTGAAAATGCAGCTCCTCTCCCTCTTCCCCTGTAGGCTTTGTTGTCTTAGGCTTGTGTAGTAAGATAACAAAGGTCCGCATGCCRACATAACGTTATCTGCAGCTTGCTTCTGGTGCTCTTTAAAGAAATAAGTCCTAACAGGAAACCGAAAGCAATAAATACCGTGATGGATTGAGCATCTGTAGTCTTTCTTGAGCAGTTTTGTTTGTAATTGGGATCTGTTAGTACCAGCGGAATGACTTTCAGATGGATTTCAGCTGAAAGCACCACGCTGAAAGGGAAACTGGACATGCTGCCATGCTACYACCTTGGCGGGTGCCCTTAGTTGTTGTTTCTGACCACGAGATGCAAGATGTTTCACACATACAGAAGAGCAATCAGGGCAGGATGAAACCACTTTTAGGCTGCTATTGTTGCCTTGGATTACTGAGCCATGTGCTTGAACAACAGGTGTTCACCCTCAGCAGCAGAGTTAACTATTCACAAAAAAAATCAAAGACATCAGTGATAAAAAGAAATGGCAGCTAAAGACGTTGAGATATCACTGTCCAAATGTGTGGAAAAAAAGCCTGTGAAGGATCACCTGGGCTACACTGGTTTTGCACAACCTAACACCAGTTATCACAACTGCTGGAAGGAGCTTTGCCTTTCCTGCACCTGCATTGCAATAAAATTTATTTCTTCTCCTATGTAGGTTCCTGCTCAGCTGCCTTGAACTCCAATCTGTTAGATTAGGAACTCTTTGGAGAAGACATTTCCTGACATCACAGGGACACCTCAAAAGCAGTAGAGGGAGATATGTTGTTTCTCAAAATTTTCATATTTTTGTTTGAAATTCATTTTGCTTCTCAAAATAGCCTCTCAAGGCTAAAGATATACAAACTATAAGGTAACTTGACTTTACAGGTTCAAGTAGCATGGKTTGCTTACTTGAAATAAATGCTTATAAATAACTTGTGACTCGCTTGTTGGCTGATTCCTTACGCTGCTGTTTTTCTTCACCTTTGCAGTGCCTTCCCCTAGTGCCTTGTTGATCGACAATCCCACATCCTTTGGAAATGCGAAGGAAGTAATAGCAATCAAAGATTACTGTCCGACCAATTTCACCACTTTGAAGTTCTCTAAGGGGGACCGCCTCTACGTCCTAGACACGTCGGGAGGCGAGTGGTGGTATGCCCACAACACTACGGAAATGGGTTACATCCCTTCYTCCTACGTGCAGCCTGTGAACTACCGCAACTCTTCCTTAACGGACAGCGGCATGATAGACAATCTGCTGGAGAGCCCTGATGAGGGGGTCAAGGAGTTGGACCTGCTTGGAGAATGGACCGATGGGAAAAGAAACTCTGCCAAAACCTACAGCAATAACCCTTTCTTGAATGGAGTCCAGACAAACCCATTTCTAAACGGGAATTTGCAGACAATGACCAGCTCTGACAATGAGTCCAACTCCAAAGCTACTGTTGACTTGCTGCTCTTTGACACGGGAGCTCCTAATTCAGTGGTTTCCARTTCAGCCACTAACAGCAGCATGGGTAACATTTTTGATGAGTTTCCTTGCACAAACAGGTTGGAGCTGGAACAGACTGTGAAACGGGACAATCCCTTCTTTAGGAGCAAACGCTCCTACAGTTTGTCTGAGCTGTCCGTTCTTCAGTCCAAGTCGGACGCTCCAGCTTCATCAGGCTTCTTCAGTGGTTTGAAGTCTCCCACCCCRGAGCAGTTCCAGAGCAGGGAGGATTTTAGGACAGCGTGGCTGAATCACAGGAAGTTGGCCCGATCTTGCCACGATTTGGATTTGCTTGGTCAAAGTCCTGGCTGGGGCCAGACACAACCTGTGGAGACCAACATTGTCTGCAAACTGGATAGCTCTGGTGGTGCTGTTCAGCTGCCAGACACCAACATCAGCATCCATGTGCCAGAGGGTCACGTGTGCCCTGGAGAAACACAGCAGATCTCCATGAAAGCAATGCTGGATCCACCKCTGGAGCTGAACAGTGACAAGTGCAGCACCATCAGCCCAGTCCTACAGATCAAACTGAGCAATATGGAGGTGAAAACCTTCATCATTCTGGAGATGAAGGTGTCAACGGAGGTCAAGAATGACATCATGAGCAAGAGTTTGGTGGGACTTCAGTGCCTGCGGAGCGACATGAAGGAGGGGCCGTACACACCAATGCAGCTGAGCTATTCCTATGGGGACACAATACAAGTCCAGCTGGAGAATCTAGAGCCTTGCATGTACATCGCAGCTGTAGCCCAAGGGCAGAACATCCTCTACCCTCACACTGTTTGGGATTACATCAGCAAGAAGATCACGGTTGGTGTCTATGGCCCCAAACACATCCATCCTTCTTTTAAAACTGTTGTGGCTGTGTTCGGGCATGAATGCGCACCCAAGACTCTGCTGGTGAATGAAGTCACACGACAGGCTCACAATCCTGCTCCTGTCGCCCTGCAGCTTTGGGGAAAACATCAGTTCACTTTGTCACGGCCTCAGGACCTCAAAATCTGCATGTTCTCCAACATGACCAACTATGAGGTGAAAGCTAGCGAGCAAGCCAAGATTGTGCGAGGTTTCCAGATGAAGCTGGGCAAGGTCAGCCGCCTTATCTTTCCCATTGCATCTCATGACCCCAATGAGCTGTCAGACTTCACGCTGAGGATACAGGTAAAGGATGACAAGGAYGCGATTTTGACCCAGTTCTGTGTCCAGACACCACAGCCGCCTCCTAAAAGTGCCATSAAACCCGCAGGGCAGAGGCGATTTCTCAAGAAGAATGAGGTTGGAAAGATCATCCTTTCACCTCTGGCTGCCACTGCCAAGTATCCAGTTTTTCAGGACCGTCCRGTGTTGAACTTGAAGTATGGCAAACTGCTGAAAACTGTGGTGCGGCAAACCAAGAACCACTATTTGCTGGAGTATAAGAARGGAGATGTCATTGCCCTCCTCAGTGAGGAGAAGATCAGGTTGAAAGGGCAGCTGTGGACAAAAGAGTGGTATATTGGCTACTACCAGGGGAAAGTAGGCCTTGTGCACACCAAAAATGTGCTTGTGGTTGGGAAGATCAAGCCCAGCTACTTCAGCGGGCCTGATCTCACTACCAGCCTGTTGCTTGAGCAAATCCTGAGACCTTGCAAATTTCTAACCTATATTTATGCCTCGGTGAGGACTCTGCTCATGGAGAACCTCAGCAGCTGGCGGTCGTTTGCCGATGCTCTCGGGTATTTGAACTTGCCACTCACATTTTTCTGCCGAGCGGAGCTGGACAGTGAGCCAGAGCGAGTGGCCTCTGTGCTGGAGAAGCTGAAGGAAGACTGCAATAACTCTGAGAACAAGGATAGGAAATCCTTCCAGAAAGAGCTGATGACGGTGAGTCCAAGGTCTGCTGGGGCATCTCAATTCTCTGCAATGCGTTCTGAGCAATCAGTAGGAATGGGAAATTTCCTAACTCAGTATGCAGAAATGAAGTGTGTTTGTTAAGGTCTTCTGCAGGCTGCTCAGCACGGCCAGGTRGAAAGTTTTATCCTTCTATTGCGTGTTGGCAAGCTTAATGATAAGATGCTTGTAAAGATTATACGTAAACATCATGTTGGGGAGCAGAGAGGCCTGATTGAGAAGGTAGCTGGTCTGAAGCCCCTTAATATCAATGGTGATTTTGGTCCAGTATTTCCAGAGCACTCAAGTGAGCACTGGCATATTCTTCCTTAGTGGTATATAAATGAGGCATGCTTCAAGCAGTCACCTGGAAGCTGCGAGTCCCTTCATCCCTGATGTAATAGCAGTAGCTGAGTTGGAGCTCTTGGCTGGCTTGGGAATACTGAAGGTAGCGCAGAAAACTGGGAAAAGGCAAGAAACCTTGGAAAGGTACCTCTTGATTCACGTGATTTTGGATTGCTCAGTAGAGCAAAGCATGCTGGAAAGGGATGCTGTGCTTTATGGTTTATGCTTTATGGATGCTGTGAAGAGTGGATGCTACTGTGAAGGATACATCATAAAGACGAGGCAACATAAAATTACTGTTTCTTTTAAAATTAATAATAGTATCTTGTCCTTTTTCTCCTTGAGTGACATCTAAACTAATGGCACCTTTGAGTTGCGAGGCTTTGTGTTCAACTGTGAATTGTTTTTGCAAATTGTCTAAAATTTTCCTACACCTTATGTCCCAAAAGGCTTTTGGGGTGAAGTGCTGTCTGTGAGTATCCCTAGGATGCCATTAGGAAGATTCTTACAATGAATCATCCTCACAAGGACAACTTCTAACATTTAGTAGAAAATAAGCCAAAAAAAAAAAAAAAAAACCCAGCAAGCCTTACTGTCTGAAAGAGATTTGCAGCTCTTGACTTCTAACAGGCTCCTGTAAAAGCAGATAACTGGGTTACAGCAAATCATGTGTTTTAAAATGCCAATTTAATTATGGAATAGCAAAAGCTTCTCTTGGCAGTGATGTGCGCAGGCAGTAGTGCAAGAACATGCAGCCTGCAAAATGAAATTATGAATGAGTAACCTGAGTAAAAAGGACTGGGGCTAAATGAAATATTTCATATCACTACTTCCGTTTAATAAGAACTGTGAATTTTGAGGACTGAACATTTAGGTGCAAGACGTTATAAGGAGTGTGGAGCCATTCATTACTCATGGAAATTTTGTCTAGCACGTTCAAGAGGTTACTCGTGGATGTGTTTCCTCAGCCTAATATTGCAGTGGAATTAGTAACTCTTCATAAAGAGCCTTGTTTGACTTTTGGTGTCAGTGTGGAAAATAGGAAGATAGTTTGTGGAGGGTGTGAYTCACAGCTGTTCCATTGCAATTAGGAGCTGTCTTTGTTCGTGTTCGTTTAGGCTAAGGACATTAAAATACAGGGTTGGACTGCCCAAGGGAGTCCAGAGAACTTGAGAAGCTGTAATTGCTGCATGGGATATTGCAGTTCYTCTGTGCTCCTCTGGCTGGCTTGGACCAGCTCTCTTCCAAATGCAGCCGTGTTCTTGTCCCTTTGGGAAGGGGACTCCCTGCATGCTAGTCCAATGGGGACGGCGAAGGGGAGCGAGGGTGCTGTTCCAGTGAGCTTTAGCAGATGAGGCTTGCACCTTGGCAGACACTCTCCCCTTCTCTGCAGACGTTGGCTGGTGTGATGAGCTATTGTAGCAGCCCAAAACTGATGGCCTCAAAATACCTTGGTCAAGAGGCTGAGGATCTGCTGGGGTTGCAGTCATTTAGCTTACCAGAGATTAGAGTAGATCACAGGTAACCTTGCTGTGTGAGTAGGTATTTGTGACCAAACAGGGCTCCTTTAGCTCTTGGTACCATGCAGACACGGGGTACCAACTGATGGCAGGCCATGCCTCCAATGCTGATGCTTTTTAAGGGGTTCTTGCCATCATGTGCAGTTGTGTCTCAATCTTCACGCCATCCAGGAAGGAAAAATAGCAATTTTTTTTGCCTTTTTTTTTTTCTTTTTTTATTTTCTTTGCCATCTTTGGAAGCAGGAAACTGGACTGAGCACTCTGGATAGAGCAGTGTGTTCCCATCCATTAGTTTTGAAGGTAATCRTAAAGGCTGAGCAGAAAAGGTAGTAACCAAAATGCCAGAGCATCTCAGGGAGCCATTTAAAGTCCTCTACGGCTGGTTGCTGTGTTTGAGAGAGGGCAGCTCATACATGAAAACCTTTCTGAGATGTGATCTGCTAAAAAAGGATCAACTGGTACAACCATGTTTCCTCCCAGCTCCAAATGGTCCTGTAKCAGAGCATGAGCAGCAGGTAGGAGGAGGATTCAGGAGGCCTTAGGGGGAGCAGGGAATGGAAGACCTGACCCRGTAGCTCACATCTGTCCCCAGCAGCATGCTAGGAAGAGCTCTGTGCTGCTGCTGTCTGCACTTACCTGCTGCACCTCCAGGTGAGGCTGGGGGTGATGGTTTGCACCTCCAATCTGTATGCAGTGTGAGCTCTGTGCACCTTGGGCACAACCAACTGTGTCCCAGGCTGGGTTTTAGCCACAGCTCTTCTGGCTGGAGCAATCTCCTCTTCGACTTGCAAGTCAAGAGGAAGCTCCAGTCAAGGCTGTTTTCTGGCATTGGAAACACCTTGTGTCCAAAGGACACTTCACAACTTGACTCAGCAGCCTAGGTGAACAAGGTGGTGAAATGCATATGCCTGTTGCTAAAGGCTTCAAGGAGCTGTTTGCCCTACTGCTTTGAAAACCTGCTGTAAAGCGCTATGGTGCTTTGACTGCGAGGATCAAAGGCAGTCCATAGGTTGTGGAAAAGTTGAGGCAGACCTAGCAGTGTAGCTGAACAGAGACATGATGCTCTCTGGAGTCTCACACCCTAGCTAACTCAAGGGGAGAGTCATTAGTTGCCTGGAAAAAAAAAAACATTGCTCCCAAAGGGATGCAGCTAGTGCAGAGTCCCGTAGCAGGTTTTATTTTCGTTAGTCAAATGGAAATTATTTCCTCTTCCATGTGAGATCTTTGCGAGTCGGAGTCTGTTGATAAAGAGTGAGCCCTGCTCATGGTGTGAGAGAACCCCCCGTGCTGCTGCTTAATCCTCCTTGGCTTCCAGAGAAATTAGATTGAGCATGACCTTAGAAAAGAAAAAAGAACCAAAACAGGTGTTTCGGAGTCTGACAGCCGAGCAGCAATATTTGTGTGTGTGTGTTTAAATCTAATTTTATTTGTAACAGGCAGTCTTGCTGTCCAGCATCTGCCGGTGAGACGAATCAGTTGGATTGAGCTCTGATCTGGCCATTTCACATTAAATTTGGATGCCTCATTTCAAAGCAGGGGAATAGTAGGCAGGCTTATCTGGCTTCGGCGTTGGTCGCACAAGATCAGGCTGGCAGAGGCATACACCAGTAGCCAAGCATGGAAGGGCCTCAGTGAATGGCATGCTCTGTCGTGATGGCCAGTTAATAAATAATCTGTGTTCCAGCTTCCTTTCTTTAAAACCTAGCACCAGCAGCAGTGTGTGAAGGCAACTGCACGGAACATTCTTCAGAAGTTAGTCATCACATCAGAAAGAGAGCTATACCCCTCCTCTCCGTCCATCAAAAGCCAACGACACGCAGATTACCGTACCAAAGCAGCCTGTTATAATGAAAGTCCCAAGTCTGCAGGATGCTTGGAGCTGTGCTGATGCCTCGGGAGGGAGGTCCCTTGCTGGGTGGTGCTCAGCAGGACCCCTGTGCTCTGCCCCCAGACAGTGTTATGGCAATGCTGTCCACTCAGGTTGGTGGAGATGCTGGAAGCTGTGCTCCTAGGTGAGCAGTGTTTCTAAGCTCCTTTCCCATGAGGGAAGAGGCACTTTCTCCAAAAGCATCTCAGACCAACCTCCGTCTTGCCAGACTGCCAGTAACGGGCGGCCTTTGGCCGTCAGAGCTGGGAAGAAGTGTTTGCTTACGTCTCCATGGAAGTTTTAAGGCAGTRTGTTTCTCCCAGGTGCCCAGAAAGCACCTCTGTGGCCGGCGCCCAGCTGGCTCCTTCTGCATCCCAGCTGTCAGGAGGAAACACCATTAGAGTCTACAAGCTCTCAGCATACAGAAAGGCATAGATTTGGCGTGTAGGAAAAGGCCTTTGGGTGCTTTTGCAAATGTTACTCACCTACCGCAGCATAATCAAACGCACTCAAGTTGCTACAGGGAAACACGCCAGGTTTCATTTGAGAAGCAAGACCTGACTTGCCACAGAGTGACTACACTGCTTGGTCCTTCAGAGCTGGAGCTAAGTGTGGTGAGACGTAGCATTTCTCTTTCTTCAGATGCAGTGTTTTGATGGAGCCTTGTGGTTTTTTTTCTTCCTTTCCAGAAGACCCTGCTGAGATGCAATGGAAGAATAAAGATGTTTTCTTGTCAATAGTTTATATAGACCCCCAAATAGCCACTGATAGGCCCAAATAGCTTTGAGTCCCCATAATATCCTGCAGTGCCCAGGCTTGGGTTTTGTATTAGCATATGTGAAGCAGGCCAGCTCAAAGTTGCTTATGCTGGTGCCGTGTTGCTCCTGCATCCAGAAGCGACCTGCTGGCTGCTGTGATGCCCCTGGGTTAGAAGTAGAAGCCATCTTCTGCCTCTTCCCTGCATCCAGGGCAGCAAATCCCCACCTGCATGTGTGGWTAGCAGATATTGCTCCCATAAGGAATTTATGCAAGTGCTACACTGGAGTTGGTGGAARTTTTTCTGTGGCTTGTGCTTGCACAGACAGCTGGCTTGCAGCAGGTCCTCTTCACATGAGTAACATTTTTTTCCATGCCTCCTATCAAATAAGAGAACGCTACAGAAATGTGGAGTTCTGCTCCTGGTTCCCCAGGGGTCAGGCTGGGTGGTGTGCTGGGAATGAAAGGAAAATACTCCCTCAAACACAGCTGGCGTGGGAAAACCCTACCTGGCAGTTGAAGCAAGGTTACACCAAGGAAACTCACAGCYATCACCTATGCAGTGTGCTCCTGCCTGCTGGCTTGTCCTGCAGGCAGCTTTAATGCTGGGGGGGATCTGTGGGGAAATGGTCAAGGTTGTCGTGTTGCTGGGTGGTGGGGTTGGGCTGTGGTGCCTTACCCTGCTGGCCCTTCTCATGGGGCTGCAGCCTCTGCCCCACACTGTCCTGCTGCAGGGATGCTGCCGTCCCTGAGCACCCTCCCTTGGCTTTTGGCTTGTGTGGGAACTGCCTTCTTGCAGTCCTGCAGTACTTAATGGAGCACTAAATACTACTCCTAAGTGTAACCCCATCTCCTCCTCCACCTCCCCACCCAGCCGACTGCCGCCTTGCAAAGGTCCAGGCGTTGATTAACGCGATAATGCTCGGGCTCCCCAGGGTCCTTTCCAAGTTAAACGCTGCTTAAGGAATCATTAACTAGTTAAAGGCCATTTCCCTAATAACTTCCTCCTTGTGCCTTGCTTGTGGAGTGCGAATGGGTTCTGCATCCTTTTACCCTGCTTGCATAAAGAGGATTTGCCAAACACAGGGGAAAAGGAGGCACCCGATTTTCAAAGGGCTTCAGCAGATTCTGAGAAAAGGGGGTGTCAAGAGGAAGGAGACTGCATGAGTGCAYGTGTGGTTGGGAATAGGGCTGGGTGGCCATGAGTTGGGACAGGACAGCTGCAAAACCYTTGCAAAAGCAAGCATTAAGCACGTGTTGTGCTGCACTTGCTCTGTGTAGCGGCCTGTTCCCTGCTTTTCTCCTTTTCTTTTTGCATAAGTGCACACATGCAAGCCGAGGGGAGAGGGCGGCCAAGGGGCGTGCAGGCAGGGCAGGGCACATCCCCATCCGAGCTGCACGCAGCAGCCCRCGCTCCCTGGCTCCTTCCTCGGCCTTCCTTCGCACCCACACGTCCCCACCGGGGCCGTGGGTGCCCGAGGAGAGCRCTGCAGGTGGGATTCTGCATTCCGGAGGCGGAAGGCAAGCGCTGCCTGCCCGGTGTGTAGCAGGGATGGCTCCTCCCGCGCCGCTTGGAAGTGCAGCCCGAGTCCCAGAGCGTCGCCTCTGCTCCCGCACGTGCTCGGCCGGTGGAGCAAGCTCAGGGGCCCTCTGTGGCTGATACATAGGGAAAGCCTTGCTGCTGACCATCATTAGGGATCAGGGGTAATGGGAAGGGAGCGACCRTAGGAGCACACCCGATTCCCCTGAGGAGCTGGGCATAGGGTGAGGGAGGAGGAYGGAAAGCAAAATGGGAGCGTAATCCCAAAAGCACCTGCTGGAGGATTAAAGTCTCTTGTGAACCCTACTAATCCCGGCCGGGCTTTCAGAAGAGCCCCAAGCCTGCTGGCGAYTTATGCATTTCTGTGGTGAAAAGGAAGGGGTGGTGAACTGGCCAGCCCGTCTGGCACGGTTGCCTTGGAGGCCTGAAGCTGCTCCCTGCTGTCCCTGAAAGACCTGGCCACCCTGTGAGCTGCTGTGGCTGTTTCTTTGTGTGCAGGTGAAAACTGTTTCACTGTTACCTGCTGGATGCCCAGTTCAGGGATCGTCCGCTGCCAAGTGTCATGACGAGCTCCTGGCCCTTGTGTTCCTCACTGAGACCTCGCAGAACAGGAGGGCTCTGTCCTATCATGTGCACCAAGAGGTGTCTCATTCCCTATCTCAGCAGGTGCATGAAAGTCAAGTWCATGGGCCATGGCCCAAGTTGCTCTGGAGATGGTGGTTTTCCAGGAAGATGAGTTTCTTCTCCTTCGTATTCCTCCCCACCTTTTGGCCTCTTTCCGAGCAAAGTTAGGCATGTTTCACCCTGCTATTTTCAGAGAAGAAGCAAGTGGTGTCCAACATGGATGAGGGCCAGCACGTGGCACGTGCAAATGCAGCTGGAGTGAGCTCCAGCACAGGCAACCACAAGAGCAGGCAGAGAGCCTGGGACCCTCCGAGTCCTCCTGCTCCTGAGGAGAGGGCAGCAAATCTGTGGGCTGCTCAATAAGACAATAGTGCTGGAGAGCTGGACTTGGAGCCCTCTGCAGAGGCACTGACGAGTACGACGCAGAYGTGAGGTCTAAATGCAGTTTTAATGCCCATTAAGAAAAAAAAGCACTCTTCAGATGCTTTTTCCCKTGCTGAACAAGAGGGTTTATTGCTCCTCTCACTACTATGGGAAGGCTGTATAAGCACTYGGCTTGCAAAGCGAACGCCAGCCTGCAGCCCTAATTAGATTCGAGCCCTGCTTTGCTCTGCGTAAGCTGGAAACAGATAAGGGAATCGGCGTGCATTTGCTTTGCAAATTGCCGGAGTGGTTTCAGATGTTGCCCTTTTCTTCTGCCTCCTTGTTCCTGTCCCTGAGAGTTGGCGTATGGGAGGGTTTCACCCCTGCTCCGCTTTGCAGCRAGGTCCACGGGGTTCGCCTAGTGCTTGGGTATGGTCCCCCTGGTAAAATGCTGCCTTGRTGCTCTGCTATCCTGGACCCACGGTCCTAATCCTGCTCTCTGCATGGCTGCAGCACTTGGCAATGTGGAAACAAGAGGGTACGTGGCAAAGCAGAGAGGCAGCAAGCAGAAAATGGGTTGAAGTGCTCCTTTTTATATCCCGGGATTCATCTGCAGAGGGACCACCACGAGCTGTCCCAGGGCATGGAAGTGTGGAGGGAGGTGAAGAAGGATTCAATGTTTCTGGGTGGTGAACTATCCCCCAAGGGAGAGTCTCTGGCTTACCTGTCGTGTTTTGATGTCTTAATACCTTTGTTTGTTTGTTTGTTTTTGTAATTTAAACAGTCAGAAATAGTCACTTGAGGTTCAAAGGGTGATTTGGTCTGTGGACAGGATATGCTCCCTGCATTTAGCCCAGGCCAGTCTGGGAGAGCTAAATGTTCATTCTGTTGGTCAGGTCTTGTGGCCTGATACTTTGCTCTAAACCCTTCCTTTCCTGGCCTGTGTTGCAGGTTTCTGCTCTTGCAACCCGTTTCTCATTCCCAAACCCACCATGTGCTTTTTCTCCTGGCTAAAGTCACTGCTCTGTGGGTCTCCCTGGCTCAGCATTTTCTCCTCTTTTGTGCTCTTTGCAGTCATTTGCACTTAATACATGAYTCAAGGACATGATTCTGAGCTGACTAGGGAAGGGTTAGTGGCAGTGAAAGGAGCAAGACCATCTCAAGCAAAGTGACTGCTGTGGTTGCATCCTGTAATGCTCTAAACTGGCCATTCACGTGGGTCTTACCCCAGTTCATCTTCTCCCATGTCCACTCTCCAGGCCTTGTCCCAAAATGTTCTGCTTAGGCCGTAACTGCTTGAGGGAAGCTCTTGAGCCCTCTTGCTGCCTGTACCACAGGGATAGTTCTCTGGGCTTGGGGATGCAAGCTGCCTTCACCACGTTTGATTAATTATCTTGATTAAAAGCATGTGTTTTTCTCAGCTCTGAGATGCTTTAAACTGCTTAGGTGGTGAGTGAATATCTTGAGTGATTGCCTGGAAAAGAGGGTTTTGCTGGCCAGCCCAGGCTACAAACCACATCAAACCAGGGTAGGGGACTTCATTCAGTTATGGGGATTATGATTCYGTTGAGCCTGTTGGCCTAATTTCACCAGCTGTTGCCAGAAGGGAGGTGGGAGGATTTGGGAGGAACATCCTGAGAGACTCCCTTGAGTCCCTGGGTAACCTGCCTTTAGTTTTTGCCACCCTCCCCGACTCTCTCCTTGTTTTTTCCTGGTTGTCGTGCAGGCCTTGCTGAAACTGGACTGCCAGGGCCTCGTCGTGAGGCTCATTCAGGACTTCGTGCTGCTGACCACGGCCGTGGAGGTGGCCCAGCGCTGGAGGGAGCTGGCCGAGAAGCTCGTCAAGGTCTCCAAGCAGCAGATGGATGCCTACGAGGCCCCGCACCGGGACAAAACAGGGGTGGTGGACAGTGAGGTGAGAGCGCTTGGTCCTCCACGCTGGAGGGTTTCACGTATTTCCCGAGGTTGTTTTTTGCCTGTGACCAGTGTTCCAGGTGTCTACAGTGTCCTCTGATGTGCCTTTAGGGACTAAATGGGATTTTATTACGATGGGGACGTTCTGGGGTGTTTATAGCTGAGATAAATTTGCTCGGGGATCGCTGCGTGTTGGGTTGGCGTTACTGGCTTGCTGCCTGTGCTGCCCCACACACCGGGGAAGGCGGCCGGGGCAAAGCGTGGCGAGCGGGGGCTCTGGCTTCATCTCTGCCCTTCTCCTTCCCGCTGTGCCGTGTGCCGCAGGCCATGTGGAAGCCGGCGTACGACTTCCTGCTGACGTGGAGCGGCCAGATCGGGGACAGCTACCGCGACGTGATTCAGGAGCTGCACACGGCGCTGGACAAAATGAAGAACCCCATCACCAAGCGCTGGAAGCATCTCACGGGCACGCTGATCCTCGTCAACTCCTTGGACATGCTTCGGGCAGCGGCCTTCAGCCCCCAGGACCACGAAGACTTTGCTATCTAAGGGGGCTTCCCTGGAGTGAGACGTTCTTCCACATCTCATTTGTTGGTGGTGTCCTTATTTTCTGTGGGTTTTGGTTTTTTTTTTCTCCTTTTTTTAGTAGCTGATTTTTAAAAATAAGTGGAGATTTCTCTCCCCGAGTTTTAAGAGGCCAAAGTTTGCACGTTCTCACCAGGACTGGAAATCAGCAGGAGACATCTCTCCTCCTAGTGGGAAGGCATCCAGAGCAGATGTTTTTTTTTTCCTATGCTATGGACAATTGATATYAGTTAAACTATTCCTATTAAAAACTTTAAAGTTTTCGAGGGGTGGAGAAGGGAGAGAAGGGAGTGGGAGGGAAAGACTGCAAAAAAGCAAACACATTTTTTTAGACAATTAAAAATCTAATTAAATCTAATTTTTTAATGAGCAGTGAAGGTTGTAACCACTTTAGGGGGAAGGGTTTTTTTATGTTGTAGGAACTGCTTTTAAATTATCACCTTTGAGATGAACATGAATCATGTAAATACATATTTAAGACAAAGCACAGGGAATGCCCTCTCCCCACCTCTGCTTTCAGGCTTTGCCTCAACTCCCAGCGTGACGCTTCCTAAAACACCGGATTGGCTTGGGATGTCTTCAACCCAGCAAGCCTCTTACACTGAAAATAAGCCCCTTTTTTTGCCCCTTGTTCACAGGCACCATGACCCGTTGCTTTTTTCTGTACTTGCAAACGTGCATTTTCTCTTTTGTGGATGGAGAGATGCTCATTGCCTATTTCCAGCTGCACAGGTACCACTGTTAACCAGGAGAACTGGTGCTGCCCCTCACGCCTGGCTGAGGGGGTGCTTCATCCCAGCTGGTTCCTTCTGGAAGAAGCTGGCCAGAGTTGTAGTTCCACAGAGACCTGCTCCTTGCTGCCCTGTGGTAGAGGCTGGAAAGATGCTGGGAATGCCATCATAGTGAAGTGAGCTCGGATGCTTCTTCCCTGGAGTTTACGGTCTGGGGTGCTGGCCAGAAAAGCAGAGGAATTGTTGCAATCTACATATCCCTTTAAAAAAAAAAAAAAAAAAAAAAAAAAAAAAAAAAAAGGAAAGAGGAAAAAATGTCTCAGCTAACTTGAAATCCGATCCAAAGCTCGCTGGAGACTTGTTGCACCCTGGAGATTTGTTACACGACTTAATGCTCATTGCCATTGATTTCAGTGAGCTTTGAATTGGGCTGTTAAAGGTTCCTGAATTACAATTTAACTTGTAAATATTCTTTGCTATAAAAATGGTGCCATGGAGCTAAATATTGCTATGTGGCAYTACATGCCCATACTTTTCCCCCTTCTTTTTATAGCTAACTCTTTTTGAACAACCTCCTCCTCCCTCTTGCTCCCCAGCTTTGAAATATTTTACATGGGAGGAAAATATTTTTGCACAGAAAGATGACTTTATTTTAAGYGCAAGTTCCTTTATAGCAAAACGCTGCTACCACAGAGAGGTTAGTTATTAATGACTCTTTCATTTCACGTCGATCAAAAAATAAACAACAACAAAAAAAAAAAAGTCCTCCCCAAATGGGAAAGATGCATCTTTTCAATCCCAGAACCTTATGCTGATAGCAGCACACAAGAAACAGGTTGCTGCAGCCTTGCTGCCAGGCAGGGTGGGGGTCTGTCGGTCCGTTGCAGGCGATGGTAACGTTCCTGCACTGCACACCTTAGGAAGGGAGATGCAGGTGACATTAGCTCCCTGGCCTCGGCTGAGCTTGGCACAATTTGGCTGGTTCGTGTTGTCCGGCTCTTCTTCTCCCTGTGACCTAAGATAGGGGCAGCGTGATGCGATCTGCCTGCTCCAGGATGGATCCTGCAGGATGTGGCCGTTTGATGGGCTCTCGGTGCACCAGTGGATCATGCTAGCAGAGCAGTCTCTGAGGCAGTAGTCCTCTTACGAGGACTATGCCTGTCTGCCCTCGTGTCCTCTTCCCAAAAGCTGATCCCTGGAAACATTTGCTCCCACTTTGGACCTGTCAAAAGAAGTAAATAGCACCTTAATTTCTCCTCAGGGGCTTTAAGGAGTTTCCTATGCAACCTACCGTAGCACAGAAACAGAGTCTCTCAGGCCCACCTGAGCCCACCTTGTAGCTGCTTCCTATTTACAAGAACGTGCCACCATCAGAGCATGTTTTCCATGCACCAAGCTGAAATCTCCACTGCAGTGAGGAGAGAGGCTGAGCCGACGGACAGATCTGCCCAAGGGCCACCTCATGGACAGGCCGCGCAGTTTTCTCCTATCTGCTTTACCCAAATACTGTTTCTTGCTGTTCAAGAGGCGTGTGCTGAATGAGGCCTCGGTCCTYGAGCAGAGCTGTGCTGGTCCAGAGCTCTGCAGAGGGGCAGAGCATTGGAAGAGGCTCTTGCAGGGCTTGAGCCAGGTTGCTGCAGGAGGCAAAGGAGGAGAGAGGTGGGAGCAAGGCCCTTGCTTGTCTCCTGAGCTCCCAGGGCAGAAGTTCTGGCCTCCTGCAAGTGCTGACGCGTTAGGGACATCCCTCAATAATTCCAACRTTGTGTTTTTTCCCCCCGTTGTTTTTTTCTATCTACCTCAGGTATTCTGTACACCCGGCTTAACATTTCAGCGGCAGCCTMAAATATGCCATACCCAGCTCTTGTGCTGTAGGCATCTGCCCTCACCCTTTGTGAGAACCACGTGAGCACAGCCGTCACGTTTTGGGATCGATGGAATAACCACTGCGTTGATTTGTCCCCATCCACGGTCAGAAATCCAGGCTCTCCTCCCGTGCTGGGACTGGGGGAACAKCTTTCAAACGCCTTTTGC
Organism: Eudromia elegans; assembly: GCA_003342815.1. NCBI lineage: Eukaryota > Metazoa > Chordata > Aves > Tinamiformes > Tinamidae > Eudromia > Eudromia elegans. The sequence goes on along the minus strand of PTEX01000229.1, from coordinate 896,366 downwards.
CCATTAGATGTCAAGTCCTTCTCCAAAAACTTCGGTCTGGGCTTTGCATTACTACAGTTTGTGCAGTAACTGGTTATTGTACTTAAATTTTAATTCTTTTTTTCTTTTTTTTAAGAACAAACYTTTTGGAAAAAAAAWATTATAATTAAAGCTGTTATTATTCCAGTGCTATTGAGTAGAMCTCATCTATTTTTATTTCACAGTCACAGGGCAACTTTGGTTTTGATGTGTGAGATWAATTTAATAGTTTTCAACCCATGAGCAGCTGTTTCTTGGAGCAGCTTTCTGCACCTAGAGCCATCGGGTCTTTGGTTCTTGAGCCCAACTTTGTAATCTCAATCCAATCTCAATCCAGGTTGTGTTTACATCTTGACCTTTCCGGGGGGAATTCATGGAAAACAATCCCACTGCAACRTGGTGGTTTTGGGAGAGAAAAGCCAAATGTGGATTTATTGCTGCTAGTGGTGTATTTGTTCTAGCTCCCAGGCTGCTGTTTGTGTCCAAGCACTGAGTAAGATAGAAATTTTACAAARTGAGAAAAGATTTGGTTGCCTCTTTGCCACCTTTGTTGTGGTGCAATATTTTCCAGTATCCGTTTTCTGAACGGAGATGTTTATACCCAGCTGAAGGCTRCTAAGGCAGTTGCACAAGGTGAGTAGATGTGCAAAAATAGACTTTGCCCTGTTAGAGATTTGTATTGAAGACAACAAGGCAAAGAATTTCCGATTGCATAACATTCACATTCCCAAATCTCTGCTGCTGGGTTGTTTTTAGCAGTCCCAACAGGTCGATGGTTGATATCCACATGGACTTGGACTCCTACCTCAGGCTGGTGGTCCCAGTGCCATCGGGATGAGCTGAATTCAGATTTTGGGACTCAAAACAGAAGTATTTAGCTGTCTGGCTCTGATGGTGGTTTGGGTTTGCCAAGGATGAAGGATAGACACGAAGGTTTGATTTAATCTTTGGCAGACGCATCTCGCGGTCTGGCACAGCGCTCGCATCCGGCTTGCCGAGCCAGGGCTGCTGCTTGTTGCAGGTGACAAGGAAGGTGCTTCACATAGAGGCCTGTGCTCAGGCCTTGCTTCATGCACCTCCAGGTGGGCGTCTGCCCCGTTCATGTGCATTGGTCCACGGATGCCTTTTCTTGCTTTCTGAGGGCGCTTGAGCCACTAGTTTGCAGGCAGATTCGTGCAGTCCCAGATTCGTGGCTGCATCCATGGGCTCCAGTCCTGTGCAGAGGAACAGCTCACTGTGGAGGCTCTTGGGAATATGCCCCGGTAGAGTGAAGCACTCGATAAAGAGGGAATCCTYAGGAGAGAGGATCGGTGGCAACTCTCAAGCTGAGTACTGCTATAGCCCTAAGACTCAGCCTCAGGTATCTGAGAGAGGCCCATGCCTGGGCTTTAAAATTGTGCATCCTGCACAACTGGGTGTTTGCTTTATTCAGGCAACTTTGCAGCTCTCTACTATTTTACTGGCTGCTTTTTATTCTCAACTGTCTTGATATTTCTTTTCCAGCTGCTTGTTACTTGCTTTTGCAGATGAACGTGCTTTGAGAGGTACATGAACCAAGACAAAAAGCAGTGGAGTAATGACTCCAGATTAGACTACATCAAGGGACCTGCTCTTCCCACAATGCTGCACTGGCCYGCTGCTTTGGGAGCTGCTGCCAGCTTCCTATCCCATTGCTATCCCTTCCCCTTTCCCTCCCTTCTGATGGTTAGCAGAGCTACACTGGTAACAAGGTCTGTAGACCCAGCTGCCCTTCCTTGTGTCCTTTCCTTGGTGAAAGGAGGCAGTGCCAACAGTCTGGGACTGTGATGGATGCTGAGGCTGCACCACATAGGGATGCATTGAAATGCCCTCTCCAGCCCAGCCAGCCCTCTGCCTCTTCCAGATCCCTTGAGGTGCATTTCCCCTCCACAGGTGCCCTGTACAGATGTTCCACCTGAAGAAAATTAACCCCCAGGTTGTCCCAATTACCAGCCTGTTCCTAGGCCCTAGGCTTGTTTCCCCCAGGCTCTTTATGCTGAGCACTGCKAGAGCTGGCCCTGCTTTGAGGGGGCTATTGTTCCCCTTACAAGTGTGCTGGTGTGGGGTGTGCTCATGTCTGTGTTACCTTAACCTGGTGGAGGAAGGGGGGCCACTGTGGAAGTGAAGGCAGCCCTGGCTTGTGCTCAGCTACAGAGGAGGGGCAGGTTCACCCAAGGATGAGCGTGTGGGGACTACCAACCACCACCTGGACTGCAGAGGTAGGTCACTCGGTGGCACTGCCAGCTGATCCTCACTTCACTGCTTTGCTCTGTTGTTTGGCTCCTTGCTGTGAAGGACTGCTTTTCTGCAGCCTGTATTTTTCCATGTCTCTTGAAATTGCTCTGATTAGGTATTTCAGCCCTTGTCTGTGGATTGCTCTCATGYAGCCTAGGCAGAAAGGGTACTAGCCATCTAATTTGAGCAGTTCTCCATTAGCTGTTTCTCTGATAATGACTCTACTGCTTCAAGTGAATGATCTGATTCGCTTTTTTCCCTGGAGTCAATCAAAGGACAGGCTTGCTTCAGCACAGGTCACCTTGGAAATGCATTTGCACCCTCTTCTCCTCTATTTAAGCCATCAAAACCAAATGATCATAGTTTTAATAACTCAGCTCAGCTTGTGACAGTTAATGACTGAAGATGATGTGCCAAAAGGGGAAGAAATCGATCCCCTTTAGGTTATCAGTGTGTCTACAGAAAAGCTGCTGTGCCTGTCATTTCTGCTTTGACTTCTCTAGCTCTCAGTGTCTGGATACCCAGTGCTGTTTATTAAAGGCCCTGGAGGTTTCTGGACATGCGTTTCCATCCCTAGACATCCCTGCTGAAAATGAATTGCTTTACTTCCTTCCTATTTCTTGGTTCAGTGCTTGGCGTGGATTATCTGCAGTCAAGACATCTGTGTCTTGCAATACGATGCGCTGTCACGAGTGCCTAGAGGACAGGGATTGCCTAGAGGACACCTTCTACGTGTTCCTGGTGGTGGTTGGGTTCTTTTGCCTCCAGAAAATGGTTGTTCTCAGTGCTGCCCTCTGCATCTGCTCTGGCAGGACCACTTTCTGTCTTGTGGAGTTACAAATGCTGGTGTTATGCAAAACTGTGCCCAAAAAGCCAGTAAACCYGCTAAAGCAGCCTTCTTCCCCGTGGTATTTCTATCAGGATCTGCTCTTGCCTTTGGCTTTGCCAACATCCCAGGTGTATCTGGCTCTGGAGTCTTGTTTTGGCTTTGGTGTTTCCCTGTCTTCTGGGCCCCCATAACCTTTACAACCAGGATCAACTTAATCAGGCCTGATCCTCTGTGAGACACGGTCTCGGGTGAGTGTAAATTAACCAAGACAGTCATTGTCCTTTGAAACTCTACCTCCCGCTGCGCATTGGCGGTGTGGCTGGTTCGTATCTCCCGTCATGAAAGTCCTCTATTTGTTAACAGGCTTAGCGCAAAGATTTCCTTGGGGCTCGTTTCTTCACAGCTCAGCCAGATTTAATCCTTCTGTGAAATTCAGCCACAGGATCAGGAAGCTCAAAGCAAAGAGTGACACACTGGAGCTCTTCTGAATAATAACAACACATTTTAAAACGGCAGAATATAAAGGGGTGCTTGCCCAAAGGCTGTTTGCGAGTGAGACTGGCCAAAATAGGGACAAACTTTATTTGTAGGGTTATCAGTTCTACAACAAGGCCATGGTGGTTGGGGGCATTCATGTCATGTGTGAAAAGGAAGAAGCCTCTGGCTTGGGAGGAGAACGTGTTAATTTGGTTAGCATTTAACAGACTTGCTTGATCTCAGGAGCATTGATAGCTGTTTCCCCCCCCTTCCCCTCACCTGATGCATCCTGTCCCAAGCTATCTGCAGCATCCCTCTTCTCATAATGACACTGCTGGGGACTGATCCCTCTAGGGAGCTCAGACGAACGGTGGCGGCCAAAACTCAAAGAACAGCCCCACCACCTCCTCAGCAGCCTCCCGAGGGTAATTAACCTTGGGTTTGTGCCCCGCTTTGATTACCCCCTGCTGAACGTTAATTAAAGCTTCCAGCAATGGCTTTGTGAAGTCTTGTCTGGTGCAAACCAAGTCCCTGGGACGCGATCTGGTCCCTCGCTGGGAGAAATAAATGAGCCGAAGGAGGTTGCTTAGGAACAGATGTAGCTTGTTTTAATCTGGGCCCGTYGMYGGGCTCTTGTTTTTCATTATGGCGGCTCTTGGTGTCTGGTAATTTGGGTGACTTTGCTTGGGGGTTTCTAGGAGGACCTTTCTGGCCTCGTTCTCTGCAGCAATTCCAGGCTCGCGTGGTACGGTTGGGGAGATGCCCCTTCTGCTCGGGGGCTGCTGGGGCCCTCTGGCACCGGTCTTGCGTCCACCAAGGTGAAATCCCAGGTGCCAGAGCAGGGAAAGTGATGCTGTGCTCCACTTTGCAAGGAGTTGAGGCTGGAGAGGCAGGTGGGGAGAACCTGGACTCCGCTGCTCTGTGTCCTCARGTTGCCTAGGCTTGCTGCCTTTCAGGGAAGAGGCCTGCCAGCTCTGTTTGCTTCAGCTGGCTTTTGAGGAGGGTTAAGGTGATAGATAAACCAGCCAATATTTAGCCAGAGGGGGTTAGGTTTGATTATGTCTGAATGGGACGGGTTGATGACTTGTTTTTTATCAGCCTGAACGATCAAATCCTACATATCAGACTTTTCCCCTTCCCTTAATAGAAAGGGAATTGGTACGGGGAGCACCTGCTAATACCTATCAAAGGAAAATAATGCAACAGCAACTTCTTTTCTGTCTGTTTGATGTAAGCTCCGTTTGATCCCTATGCAGCTGCCGTAGGCCTGGCAGGAGGCATCCGATGTGTGAAAGATGAGCCCCGAGTCRGCATCGCCTCTCACAGAAATACCCGTGTCCTAAGCTGGCTCAGACAATGATTGGAAAAGAAATCTCTAGATGGAGATTTGATCTTCTCCCCACTTTGTAAGCCTGGCTGGGTGCATGCAGCCCGTGCTAGCACAGTGGAACAGTGGCAGCTCCCACTTTATTTGTGGCTCTCTATAACCTATTCAGTTCCAAGTGCATCTTTGCTACCCTTGTAATTCTAAGGTGGGGAAACTGAGGCAYAAAGATCAGGCCCAAATCCTTGGATTTGGTCCTATCTTGCCTACCTCTGGAGAGGTTTGAGGCCAGGTACTCACTGCTCAGCCCCTTCCTCATCAAAATCCAAAGTTAAACGTTGCCTCTGAACTCAGGTTCAACCCTGAACTCAAGGTATGGTGAAAACTTCCTGCTTCTGTTCAGTTTCCAGCTCCTCAGAGACTGTTCAGTGTCAGGGCGAGTGTTTCTGAGGAGCCCCTGTTTACGCTCTTGTCAACGTCCTTCCTGGGGCACCAGCAGTGTGGCTTGGAGCTACAGGCTGAGTCTGGCCACTTGTCTTGTCAGACTATACGAGCCTGCCTTCAAGGAAAGCCCCCGCGATGTGGYGGGGCAGGGCTCACGAGTCCCATCGCTGTTTCCTAAAGCCAGAGTTCTGCGAGCTGGCCAGAGATCTCCTTGACGCAAGTGCGGCTGCATGGGCCGTCCCTGACTGATCCCGTGGTGATTTGCTGCCTCTCTGGGTTTCACAGGGTGAATTCCTCCCCCCGGCAGGAAGACGGTGTCCTTAATTTTGTGACCGGTTCACTTTGGGCAATCGCTTGCCTATCAATAACTCCTAAAAATGTCTCTGGGGGGATAATTAATTGGAGATTTGCAGGGCCGTCCCAGCTGATGTTGTCTGAGCTCGGAGCTCCCCAGCATGTGGTGGGGACCAGGGCCGCCGCGTTGCCCCTCGCAGCACGGGGGCTCTGGCGCCCTGGGCTGGCGGGCAGGTTTGGTGTCCGGAGCTCCATCCCGAGGTGCTGTATCCTGGAAGATGGCAGCGAGCACAGCCGGGCTGGGGCTGSAGCGGGGCAGACGGGCACTCCTGCCGTGTGAAACGAGACTGGTGGAGCACCCGGGAGAGCGTGCGGAGCTCCTGGACCTCCAGTCGCAGGAGGCCAGCGCAGCCCTGGTTCCTAGCAGCCGTGGATGTTTGGATTTTGTCAAGGAAGTCGCCCAGAACTGTAGGTTTTAGAAAACAAGTTAAATATAGCAATAAATTAATATTAATAAGTGTGAGCATCTGATAGAGGGACACGAGGAGGAAGCTGTTTGTGACAAGGCTTGTTTACAGGCCTCTGGCCCYGGGATCCCTGCTCTGAGAAAAAGCAATGAATATTTTGAAGCAGAAATGGGTTTTCAGCTGAGGGTTCTCCCTCCTCAAGYGCCTGAAGTTCCCAAATCTCCATCTTTGGCAGCAAACGGAGCGTTGGGGGTTGCAAGCACTAGAGAGACTGTGGAATGACTTTTGTTCTGGTGGGGCTGACAGGACCTGGGGTAGAAGCTGCTCCCGAGCTGAGGCCTCAGTCTGGTCCTGGGAATCTGGATGTACAAGGGGTGCATTTCCTGAGCTCTGCTCCACGTGGGCCGTCAGGGCCTGGCCAGAGCCGGGAAAGAGCCTGAGAGCCGCACTCAGCAATGCTGGGAGATGCCTTGTCCCTTCCCTCGGGGACCGGAGCCCGGAGGCGGGCGGGAAGGAGAAGCAGCCCCGTCACCAGTGCGGCTGCTGCAGAAAAATGCCAGCAATTCCTGCCATTTCCTGCGGTCTGGCTGAGGGGAAGAGGCAAGAGAAAGGGTGGCTCGTGCATGCAGCCTCCCTCTGAGGCCCTGTCCCAGCTTTAGTTCTTGCCAGGTSTGTGTGTTTCTTACTAGTTCACTTTGACACGATTGATGACATTGGTTGTTGCAAGCCCGTGCGTTTAAAAAACAGGCGTATAAAATGCAAAATAAAGCCGTGCTGGTGACGGAGCGGGAAGCGAAGGCGCTCATCTGCCAGGAAGTGTTTGTCCGTGTCCCCTCTGCKTGGGCAGCAAAGGGATTTTTTGCTTGCTGAGGACACAGCTGAAGCGTGCGCCAATGCCCCTGGCTTCAATAGCAGAGACTTGGGGAGTTGCAGGCGGTTCAGCCTGCAGCCCGGAGCTCGCTAGGGTCTGCGGTGCTGGAGCGTGTTGCCTTTTCTATCCTGGCTGCCTCTCAAATGGGGAGTGATAAGCCAGCCTGAGCAGGGGTATCGCCTTCCTGGCAGGCAAGGGTGCCTCTTCCCTTCCTCCTTTCCGGGTGGATGGCGCAGGTTGGTGGTATCAGGGTGTCCTCTGCTGGGCACRGCCGAAATGGGACGGACACCACGCTGCTCCTGCTCCTGTGCAAACCCTTTCCAGCCTCAGCCCTCCTCTTGGTCGCGTGTGGAGCCCCGCACAGAGGCTGGCACACGTTTTTGTTCCTGGTTTTCTGGGAGCTGGGGATGAGCTCTGCTTTCCTTGCTGCCTAACTCCAGCTGCAGAGCTGTGCTYCTTCAGCTTGGGCTTGTGCGTGGTGCTTTTAGCAAGCTGGTGGGAGCATTAAAAATCTAAATCCCATCTAAAATGGAATGCTTTTTTTTTTAGATTTTGTATTTCTTAAATTTCAGATTCCCCTCCCCCCCCTTTTTTTTTTCACTCTACCCCTTAAAGGCAGTGAAAAGGAGAGGATAGCTCATTTCTGATGGTATTTTGCTTCATTAGGGAGCTTTCCAACGTGTAATGTAATCCCCGGGCACTGGTATCACCCTTGCTTCCCCTCAGCGCTCTTCCTCTACCTACGCWACACTTCAGGGTTTACAAAAACACCCCACAAACATCTACAGTCCAGCTTTTTCCAGATATGAAATTAAGGTGACTTCACTCACCTACTCGGAGTCACCAGACTGATCTGAAACGGGACTGGAGCAGGGTACACCCACCGCTCGTGGCATGAATGCCCAAGAGGACCCAGCCCTGCTGTGGGGCACAGCTGAGATGGGCTCTCCATCTCTCTCTGCCTTTGCCTTCTCCTTGCTTCTGCAAAGACCTAAACCTGCCAGGGCCTCCCTTTGCAAAGTGAGAGCTCTCGTGCTGAGCGCGGCTGGTGCGTGTGGGAGCAGGAGGGTGTTCCTCAGCTTTAGGGCTTTCGAGTTACCCACATCTTCCAATGCAGATGGAAAGTAAAAGCTCAGGGTGCTTAGAAGGACTCCTGTTTGGAAGGAGGGCTGCTGTGACATACAACATTGCTCTAAACCATTTTGAGTCCTGAATGTTAACCACCACTTAGGGCCTTTTCTGAAGCCCAGATCTGACCTGGATGTACTTTTCCGCAAGTAGCAGGGATAGCCTGAAGATGCTGACTGACCAAGTGCTAAAATCATAGAATCATAGAATGCTTAAGGTTGGTAGGGACCTTTAGAGATCATCTAGTCCAACCCCCTGCACAGGCAGGGTCACCTAGAGCATGTAGCACAGGGTGGCATCCAAGAGAGTTTGGAAGATCTCCAGAGAAGGAAATTCCCCCACCTCTCTGGGCACCCTGTTCCAGGGCTCTGTCACCCTCTCTGTTAAGAAATTCTTCCTTAAGTTCCTGTGGAACTTTTGTTGCTTCAGTTTGTGGCCATTTCCTCTAGTCCTACGGCCGGCCACCACTGAGAAGAGGCCAGCCCCATCCTCCTCACTCCCTCTCTTGAGGTACTTAAGACACACTGGTGAGGCCCCCTCTCAGCCTTCTGCAGGCTGAAGAGGCCCAGCTCTCTCAGCCTTTCCTCATAGGGCAGATGTTCCAGGCCCTTAATCATCTTTGTGGCCCTGCGCTGGACTCTCTCTAGCAGCTCCACATCCCTCCTGCACTGGGGAGCCCAGAACTGCACACAGTACTCGAGGTGCGGCCTCACCAGGGCTGAGTAGAGGGGCAGAATCACCTCCCTCGACCTGCTGGAGACGCTCTGCTTAATGCACCCCAAGATCCCATTGGCCTTCTTGGCCACGAGGGCACACTGCTGCCTCAAAATGATATGGGGGAAAGATGGAGGGATTGGTGTCCTCTAGCAAGCAGGTGAAACCTTGGAAGTGAGAGGATGAACTGAAAGAGCCTCTCCAAAGACAGCAGTTGGCACCTGGGACCAGCAGATATGTGTCCTTACCTCTCAGTCCATTTCAATTATTTGCAGGCTAAGAAGTTTATTTGGTTGCTATTCTCAGGAGACACATGGAGTTCATGTATCTTTTTTTCTTTTTTTTGTGCTCATCTATAGGCTAACAGGGTTGAAATGGTGAGCTGGCGCTTGTGTTCCTTACAATGCCCCAAAACATATTTTTATTTAGAGAACCCTGCACTTTCCTGTGTTCTTGCTTTTGCTTTGCAGCATTTTGCTGCTTTTCTTAGTGTTGAGAGTGTTAAATGGCTTTATGCATTAAGATGACTTTCACTGAGGATGTTGTTGCATTGAGTCTTCCCCTTCCCCAGCTCTGTCTTCATCACAGCCATGTGTCCAGCCTCATACCTCCCGAGTCAGAAAACACAAAAGCCATTATCGTTAGCGTTGGGGATTTATTCATAGGGCTGGTGCTCGGAGTCTTTAACAGAACATTGTGTACAAAGGGTAAATCAGTAGGATTTTTAAAATATTGCTTACGAAGATTGCCATCACCTACCAGGCTGGCTCCAGATACAGGTCTCTGCCTGGTGGGAACCTGAGTGAAACAGCAGGAGCTTTACAACAGCTTCTGCACTGAAAACTTAAGACTGAGTTCAGGTTATTGTAAACATGCACAAAATCCCTTTAAGGTGTGTGGCTAGCTTGTCTTATGTGACACATACTGTCAGTTTATAACATTTGCCTCTTCTCTAACAGCTGCTCTGCAAAGTTTGGAAAGTACTTGGTAAACCTGACGTTCTTRTGCTCGAGCAAATGTTTCTACTAAAGCCACTGGGGCAAAGTCTTACAAAATCCCTGTTGATTTCCCCTGCATGTAGGAGGTATATAAAAGGAAAAATGACATCTTGGGTCCTCAGGACACCAAGAAGTGGAAGTTGGGAGTCCTGGTCTTCGCACTGATACCTTCCCAAGTGACAGAAACATCACTACACAAATTACTTTTAACGCTTGATTCTTAATTGAAGCTGAAAATTATAAAAAGTGAAATAACCCATGGCACTAGTTTAATGGAAATGCTATAATTTCTTGACTGAAACTCAGTAATTAGGTTAGTGAGATTTGGGGTGTTTTGTGGTCCTTGCATATTGGAGCAGAGGCCTTATCTCCTACCACTGGTTTCGTTTCCTAGTGGGTTTTGGATTTGGTCGGTCTGCTGGTCTTTCCCTTCTTACGGAAGCACCTCCGGCAGCAGAAGAGGCAGCACTTGAGAGAAATGAAGAGGGAGAGAAGCACCACGGCCAGGAGGAAGGCGATGACATCCAGGGAATGATACTGGATCCAGTTGAGGTCATGAGCCGCGGCTCTCAAGTGTGGTGCCCCTTTGTGCCTCATCACAAACTCCACCCAGTACACAGCCAGATCCAGAGGGTGGATGGGTCTGTCGAGGTGAAGGTCTGAGAGACGCTTGATGTTCTCTTTGTACCTGCCCAGAAAAGAAGTCAGGTGATTCCAATGAAGGGAAAGGTAACGGCAAGGTTAGGGACCTGTAAAAATGTTGTTTGCTATTGGAAAACCAAGCAGAAACGGTATCAAAAGAAGCAGGAAAGCTTAATTTGAGCTGTCTCTGGAATGAAGAATGAAGGCAGTTGGTGGAAACATGAACCTGTCTGTAGAAAAAAACATTTGTCAAAAGAGAAGAACATTTAAATAAATGTCTTGGGAGCAGTGGTTAGGAAACAATGCTAGTAAGGTACCACTGCCAAAACATGATGGGGAAGAGGATGACAATAAACTGGGAGTCCCTAATGAAAACAGCATGGGAGAGKGAGGAGAAGGAGGATATATTTTAAAGTTTCCCTGCGCTGCGATGCCTTAAAACACCCTGGGAGTGCTGACTGCAATACTATGATGTCTASTGTCGTTCCTTACACCGCCTCAGTGTATCCTTGCACGTTGCTTCTGCTTTGTCCTGGATTTGTCTAGCCTTGCTCAGCCAGGAAGCATCTTAGGAGAAATACTGCTCCTTATAAACACTAGGGAGAAAGAAATGTCAGAGAGAACTGGTTTGTGGAATTAATTCCTGATAATGGCTCTGTTTAGTACCCTTTGCCTGCTGAAAGGCAATGCCTTGAGAAGCAAGACCAGCCTCTGGACTGTCCTTGCTGCTTGTCTCTGTCCTCCTGCTGCTGTGCAGACAGCTGCTTTGGTCACATCTTTCAGCACATTATCCAGCTAGGAAGACTGAGATAGCAGGGTAGRCAGCCCTGGTCCTGAGGCTGGCCCACAAGATAGACCTTTGGGGTATCTGGAAGAGAGGCAGCTGGGATGGGGAAGCGGCTAGAAGCAGCCTCAGGAGAATGAGCTGGCTGGGGCACTGAAATGAAGTTAGTTAATAATAACAGGCAGTGAGGACAGTGCTGTTGTAATGACTGGATGAGGCTAACCCGGGCAAGCACTGGCTTTTCTGTACTGTAACGTCTTTGATACGAGAAGGGAACTAATTAGTGTTCTGTTAAACTGGAAGTTAAAGTGCTGGCAGCATAGTCCACATTAGAAAGAAAAGGCTGTGCTTCCACTCACTTTTTGTCATTAATAACGGCATGCAGGGCATCAGATATGTCCTTCGAAGTCATTTCAAGTATATTCAATGTCACTCCTGCTCCTCGTGTCTCAATTCTCTTGGCGTTATCCATCTGGTCTCCAAATAAAGGCATCAATACCATTGGCACCGCGTTGCATATGCCCTCATAAATGCCGTGTGAGCCTCCATGGGTAATGAAGGCACGAGTCTTAGGGTGAGCTGTGGAGGGAAAAGACTTGACTTAACAAACCAAATGGCTAAGCATGGTATCATGTCCCTGGGGAGAAAGTTGTGCAAAAGTAGCATTGGAGTGTGTATGAATTCAGAAGTTTGGACTTGGTRTGTGGTGGGTCATCTCTTCTGGACAGCCTTAGGGCTGCAGAGAACAGGTCATTGGGAGAGGATTGAATGATCCATAAATTGTAGAGTTGCATCRTGGTTTTGGAAACCCTTGGATAATCCTGTGAAGCTTCTCAGGTTTAGCCTAAAATCACAGCCCAAGCAAAGTCAAAGAGGATGTTGCCACTGTTCTTGTTTGTTATTTTATCATGTCTTTCTATTTACTGGCTTTGCAGCTCTCCTACAGGCAAACCCTGTTGCTTTCTCCCTAATCAGCATGTGGGCTCTTGAAAATACTGCACCCACCACCACTTTATAAACACAGGATCTACCAGGAAACACTCAGGGAACTTAAATTCCCTTTTTAGTCCAGTAGAGAACAACACAACAGCAGCGTATGGCTGGGTGCTGAGGCTAGATAGAAACAAAGAGCCACTTTGACGGTGAGGGWAATCAAGTGTGGAAACACTTTTCCAGTTTTCTTCTATAATTTAGCAATTTTGGAATCGCAACCAGATCATTTTGAGAAATCRGCTCTGGTTCAATCAGCAATGACTTTATGGAAGTTTTGTGAGTCCCTGTGATGCAAGGAGTCACTGCAGGTAATGGTGCCTTACAATCATCTTATCAAAGAAACATGCTGAGTTACGTACAGGTCACCCAAGGCATCTCAGACCTACCTAGAAGATCATTCTGTGGCAGCCATTTGACTAGTTTGATGTTCTTTGGCATGTTGGGGGGCACCTCTCCTGTGTAACGCCAGAGGACCTTGCAGGAGACAAAAAMCACCAAGTTAATTCTCAGCAAGCAACCTCTTTCTGCTGCTCTGTGGGTTTCGTAAAACACGATTGAAATGTGAGTGATACACAAGGCATTAACAACTGCAGCAAGGATGACATTTTGGGTTGCCAGAGGGAGGAGGAGAAAAGAGAGAAGGAAGACTGGACATGCTGGAAGCCAAAGATACTGTATTTGAGTTCAATGTTGAATTGCTATGCTAAAGGGGCATAGGAGAACTRTACCGTCTGAGGGACTGTCCCCAAAGCTTTCGTGATTTCTACGGCTTTCTTCATCGGGATCTCGGAGACCATGGAGCCCAGAGAGAAAACCACAATGCCATGTTCCCCAGAGGCATTCACAATGGCTTCAAATTCCTGCAAACACAAAGAGCATTCTCAGTCAAAATCCTTCCTGYGCCATAAGCCTGAATTTGCGTCCACTAAGTTATCTGGAAGGGGAGGGGAAAAAAAAAAACCAAAACAAACAAACAAACAAAAAAAACCCAAACAAACAAAAGAAAACCCACCACAAGCAGACAGTGTAACTAAAATTGTTTTGGGGATAACTATTAATCTATATGTGAGTCCCAGAGAAGTGGATGTGTGAACTTAAGCTGGTGAATATCTGCAGATTTGGGGCCCTAGGCAAGATATTGTAAGGACATGTTTCTTAGAAACAGTTGTGTAGCAAGTTCTGCTTGTTCAAAGTCTTCATTTCCTGTGCAAATGAAAAAGGAATTAAAGATGAGATGAAAAGGACCAATTAAACAGTTGTATTCATCCTTCTATTTTCTCTAGCAATCAGCCCGTAAGTAAACACAGCACATTCAGTTTTGACATTTATTCCATGTCAGATTATCTRGATTTAGAGTTGACATTCTTCTTTTCTGATCATGAACTTGCAAGCCAAAATAAAAATGAGAAAGAAAAAAGTATCCTGAAAGTCAATAGCTTTTTGTATAAATATCTGCATTTATTGGATATGTCTGAAGCACCTTGCTCTTTTTCAGGCCTAGTAAGTCTTGTAAACAGATATACAAAATGAGATTACTGAAAGCATAGAACAGTTTTCTGGGAGTGTTGTCTGGAAATCTGAAGATCTCCCATGAAGTACCRTTCTCCTCGTGGCACAAGGGATGCAAAATGCTTTCTTAACTATTCCCACTTGGCTCTTTCACCTATAACTTATTGCTGATTTGGGCTCCATCTGATGGCGGAAGCCAACAGTGCAGTCCTGGCTCAATTAAGAAAAGAAAATCGACTAACCTGTGACAACGCCTTTTTCTGAGTGCAGCTTACGCCTCCGACAAAAACCATGTTGGGCATTACAGGCCTGGGGTACTCGAACACAAAATCAAATTTCATGAGCCAGATGGCAGCGTGGCTTAAAAGCTCGAGTAACGTTGTGTCTTGTTGGAGGAACTCTTTGATCAAACGATCATACGGYGAGTAAAGAAAAAAGCAAACCAGAGAGTTGCCCAAGCTAAACACAAAGTTGTGCACGCGCTGGGGGAACGTCATGCGATCTGTGTAGCGTGTGAAGAACTGGGGGACGTAAGAAGGAGGATTTGGACAGAGGGTAGCATGGAAGTCTATGCTGCATGGAAGTCCCCGCAGGAGATGCACGGAAGGTACAGAGAGATATTCAGCCACTATCTGGCCACACGGGAAAAAAGGATCCATGAAGACGACATCAAATGTGCTTTCTTCGAGGTACTTGATCAGCTCTTTGTCAGCCAGAAGACGTTTGCAAGAATCAAAAAACATGGCYGTAACATTTGTCATTCTGGTCAATTTTTCCAAGAAGGGTTGAGATGTGAAAAACTTATAGCCCATCTTTTTAAATTCTGCCTCCACATAGTCCTTGCTGTAGGACACGGAGTATGTTTTCATGGTGTAAAGGGCTGAAGAAGCTATTTGCAAACTTATCTCTGGCGCGAGAACCRCTACTTCGTGTCCTCTCTGGGCGAGCCGCTCCACAACCGGGCGCATGCTGAGCCAGTGACTGCCATCGATAGGTACAGCCAACAGCTTTCCCCCTTCAGCAGAGGTCCACAAAAGCAGGAAAAACACAGCCCGGGCAACAACAGAACCAAATCCTGTGATCACAGCAACCATTTCCCTCCGGCAGCAGAACGCCAGCAAGATGTTTAAATGACTGCAAAACTACTGCAGGGACAGGGAGCTGGTTGATGTGTTACTTTGCACTCTGGTCTTTACAAAAGGAAATGTTTAATTCTGAGTGGATGTTGGTGAGAGGATATAAGGGTTATATTTAACTTCTGCTTAGGTAAAAGTTTAACTACTACTCTGCGTGCACAGTGATAGTCTAAGCGACTGGGCAATGCAAAATACAGCTGYGTGTCCAAATTAATGCTAGTGTGTTCAAACGCTGAATAGAGCTGTGAATGGAAGGTGGCATCTAACTAGGAGAAAATGACCTTATTAATATCTAGTTAATCATGAACTTATTGATTAGAGTCAGTTGGTTGGACAGCAAGCAGGCAAGAGAAGTCTGACCGTTGGATTATTTTGTGCYATTAGCTTAAATACGAGGTAACAATTGCCAGAGAATTGCTATGCTGTGAGTTGATATGATTTACCTTCAGCTTTGCCTCTATATTACATTAGCTATCAGAGTGAAAGCCCAAAGTTCAGCAGTTAATGCAATCTTAACAATAATTTCTGCTGTTGCGACCCCTCCGTGGCCTGAAAAGCAGACCACGAAGGCTTTGTGCCTTTCTGCTGGAAAGCAGTGCTCGTGACTGACAGCTGCACTATTCAAACAGACCGCTGGGGAGATCCAAGTCAAACAGTGGGAGTAAATAAAATCTCGGAGGCTTCTTTTTCCAACCACGTGTGCTATCTTTCAACGCTGCTTGCATGAACGGAGAGACAAAACATGTATTTACTGTATTTGATTATGTATCTTGCTAAATTTTGGGGTATTCATCTGCATCCTCAGTCTCTAAGGCATGCTGTGTAGATGAATAGACTCGGTTCTAAATTTCCAGTTTCTTAGTCCAATTAAGTCTCTAAAAGTTATCCAACATTTCACAACCATCTGGGATACTAAATCTAAGAACTTCATTTTTTTGCCATTTACATAGATGTGGCACATACAGCATGAGTATCTAATACGTTTGTGCATAGCCAGGCTGTACCTAAGCATGGGGAGCAACTTGACCTAACCTAATCTCTCCTCGCCAGAAATCTTTCAGCTCCTTGCAAACGCAACAACTCTGCACATATATTTTTTTTTATCAGCTAGAGCCTGAGACTCCCACTTCAAATTCATGGCATCTTGGCATACAATCGCGTATTRTCTCAAGCATACATACTACTGCAGGAAGGATTTAAAACAAATAAAAAAGTAAAGTTCTTAAATAATCTCTAATAATTCTCATCCTAAAAAAGGTAATTCTCTCAACCTGAAAAATGACTAACCTTTGATAATTGGTTCTTCTGCATACAGTTGATGCCTCCAATATAGAACATATTTGGCATTACTGGGCGTGGATACTCAAAAATGAAGTCATATCTCATGAGCCAAACAGACGCTGTGCTAAACAGTTCCAACAGTGTTACATCCCTCTGAAGAAGCTCCGACGCCAACTCCTCGTATTTGTAATAGAGCAGATAGCAAGGTATGTGCTCTAGAAAACCAAGCAGGAAGTTCTTCACACGCTCTGTAAAAGTCATATGGTCTGAACTGTATGAGAAAAGTTTCGGCACATAAGAAGGAGGATTGGGACACTGGGTAGCTCTGTAGTCTAAGCCACAGGGAAGACCACGCAGGAAGTACACTGAAGGGAGAGAGAGAGATTCAGCAATAATTGGTCCACAGGGCAACACAGGATCCATCATAATGACATCGAAGTTTTTATCCCGGAGATATTTCATTAGCTCTTCGTCATGAAAAAGATGCCGACAGGTATCAGTGAACATGGTAGTCATTTTCGATATATTTTTGAGTATAATTGTAATTTTTTCTAGAAGGGGAGGGTCAAGAAAGCAATCTTTCCCAATGGAATGGTAATATCTATCCAAAGATTCCTGTGTGTAAGGGACAGAGTATGTTTTGACGGTGAAATTTTCTGAGCTTTTCATAAGCAAGGAGGCTTCTGGAATTACAGCAACGATATCATGTCCCCTCTCCCAGAGTTTCTCCACAACCACACGCATGCTCAGCCAGTGACTTCCATCCTGAGGCACAACCAAGAGCTTCCCAGCTTCTGCCACACTCCAGAAAGACAGAAGAAGAACAAGGCCAGCATTTATCTGGTATCTCCACATAACTCTCATAAAGCTGTTGACATAGAAAGGAAAGAAGGAAAAAACAGAACTGCTCCTTCCTAGCTTTTCCACGCAGTATATGAAAGCAATAACAAGTATTTCCTCATTTATAGCTTCACGTTCTTTAACCTTTACCTCTACAGAATATTTGATAAGACAGGTTGTTGGAGTTCAAAGATCACATTTGAAACTAGGTTAAAAACATTGATAAGAGGACTATCAAGGGAGTTTCAGCACCAGGTATTTCACTTTATCTTCCATGACACAGCGCMATTAGCAGGCTCTTAGATTAGAGGTAGGAGCCTTGTGTAGATGGATTTCTGGGTCAGGGTAGTTTGAAGTGAGTCACTGTGCGCTTGGTTGTACTGCGCCAGCTTCAAGTCAGGAGCGTCTCTTCCCAACTTTCACTGCCACTAAGCTTCTCCAGAGAGTTTATTCTAAGAAACATAACCCTCAGGAAAGCTGATGTTGTGCTGTTGACATGAAAGACTCAATTCCACAACTTTCTTTCTGAAGTCTTTGCTAAGAAGGGTTCCTGGAGGTCACACAGCATGTTTGAAAATGTGCGGATCCAGCATTCAAAGCAGTGGGGGGTCACTGGAGTTTGCATAACATATTAACCAAACGCCTTTCTACATAGTTGGTGATGCAGCAGAACTTGCAGTCCTTGCTCCAGAGGGCCTARCGAGTTCATAACTGGGTGGGTGCCTTTGGACCAAACTACTTTTAAAAGAAGTCCTTAAAAATAGCTACTTTTAAAAAGAAGTTACTAATGCTTGCCTGTGGTATCAGCCAGTAGGACCTCCATGCTTCTTTTGCTCTGTGGTTGTCAGAAGATGAGGAAGACTGAGTTCCCAAGCTATTTTTATATGTGCTGCATTATGATTCTGAAGACTGAGCTGTGGGTTCACCAGATACCCCCCCTTCTGTTTCTACTGGATGAACAGTCAAGAGTGGTCCCCCAAAGAGGCAAGTGTGCCTCTGGATGGGACTGCATTTCTGATAGCTTTGGGCAGGCTGGAGCTTTTGCCTAGGCCAGAGAAGTGTCAAATCCACATTGCTATTGAGCTTATGGTGTTTGATGGCTGGTATTAGGAAACCCTCCCCACCTTTCTGAAGGCTTTGGTGATAGAGCGTATGTGTGGGGAGAGAAGAGGGCAGGAAAAGAAGCTCTCAAGCAAGGGAGCCTAAGAGCAGGCAGGGGAAATGTGTACTTATTGGAAGGAGAAGCGTGCACCAAGGTACTGCTGAACAGTGATCTMTGTGAAACTCTTGGCCAAAACCAGATGTGAAAGAGGTGTTCCTAGAATGGTGCCAGGAATGACAAGATTAGTGAATGTTTAGGCATGATAAAAATGATATATTCACCATCAGAGGAGGACTAGCAGATGCTGTAAAGGCACAATTGAATGAGATGCCTCTATGGGGCCTGTGACTGTCTGAAGATCTGGACTAGAATGCGCAGTAGTCGATGTGGTCGGTGCACGAGGCGGGCTCTTCTAGACGGTGATGGTGCCCCAGTGCAGGGCCAACTCTTGCGCTCTGACTCCCATTGAGCAGCACCATCAGGAGCTGCTGGTTTGTCACGAAGGGCTCGTGAGAGTCAGGCCTGTAGTGATTTSAGAGTGAGCAGGAAAGCACCTACACAGCCGCAACGTGCTGAGCAATGCACAGATAAACGCTKGCCACTTGCGAGAGTTCAAATGTTAAAAGCACTTATATTGCAGCAGCACCGCAATAAGCTTTAACAGCCTTATCCGGTGATTTGCAAAGAACTTCTAATCAGTTCTAGTTTATGGGGTCTATCTGGACTATGTGAATTATCTTTAACACAGGGCGTGGGAGTTTGTGCATTGCACTTTTCCRTCTCTACCTTTTCACTCGCACAGGATCTCTGATCGATTAATTCATGCACTGACCTGACCTGAAGATCACACAACCTTGAAATAGCTACTTCTCCTACACTGGTTAGTAGAAAAGGTCTGTGATGGGACATTGCATTCTGTCTCTTCACCCAGGCATTAATGAATAAATTGGACAATACTAGACCCAGTATTAACCTCTAGGAGACACCGCTAGCTATGAGACCCCAGCTAGGACACAACCCTCTGAGCTCTGCTGTCCAGCTAGTTTTCAATCCACTTCACCTTCTGTTCTTTTGGTCCACATTTCTACAGCTTTTACACAAGGTAGAGAATTTCTGTTCAACTTCTTTTCAACATCAGTAAGAAAATGTAGGTAAATTGCCTGCTGCTCTTTCATCAGTGTCTGAGAAAACTAGCAGAGTACAATGGTGTAACACACTGCAAAATGTATGTCAGTATATGTCATRAGAGTCAACTGTAATAAATGCAACATTCATTTTTACAACTAAAGTTACTGAAGCTATGTTTGATTCCTAAGCCTAGCTGAAAATTCCCAAGAGGAGAATCATTGCCCTAGTATTCAAAACCACAATCGCATTTCCTCACGCAAAGGGAAAAATGATTTCCTACTGTAGAACAAGATGTTACTTTCACTCAATCGGGTATGATTTTCAAATGAAAAGATGCATGTATCCATTGGGAAGGAAAAAAGAAAAAGAAACTAAGGAAGAAAGTGAGGGTGTGAGGGAGAGAAAAATACTTTTCTTTACAAGTTCTTAAATAAATCACTCTGAATTGAAAGGCTTAACACTGATCTCTAACTCAAAATTTCCTTCTTGCAAAAGTAGAAGTCTTGTAGCATGTAGAAGTCAAAATAAGAAAAAAACAGAACATGACCCACCTGAGATAGCTTCTTATAGGCACAGTTTACTCCTCCAATTACAATCATGTTGGGCATCAAGGGTCTTGGATATTCAAATGCAAAATCTATCCTCATGAGCCAAATGGATGCATGGCTTAAGAGCTCTGGTATAGATATGTCCCGCTGGAGGAACTCAGAAGCCASTTTTGYATAGGGATSAWAAAYAAARYWACAGAGAAARWWWTTWRAGAAGTCAAGCAGGACATTCTTCACGCGCTGCAGGAAGTTCATGTGGTCTGTTGTGCCCACAAAATTCCTGGGAACATAAGAAGGAGGATTGGGACACTGAGTGGCTTCAAAGTCTAAACCGCATGGTATTCCCCGCAAGAAAAACACAGAAGGCACTGACAGATGCTCTGCCAGGATCTGCCCACAGGGTAGAAAGGGATCCGTAAAGAGAGCATCGAATTGGCTTTCCTCCAGATATCGGACAAGCTCTTTGTTGGACAGTAAGTGTGTGCAGGTAGACAGGAATAGGGCAGAGCCCCTTTTCATGGTTTTGTGCATTTTAATAAATCTTTCCAGCCAAGATCCTTCTCCAGATACTGTCTGTGAAAATGAAGAGAAATGTTCATGCAGCTCTTCCTTTGTGAAAGGTACAGGGTAYGTTTTCATAACAAAATGCTCCGATGGCTTTACATGCAGGCTCACTTCAGGTGCCACAACGACTATTTCATGTCCTCTCTGCCCCAAAACATCCAACACTTCCAGCATGCTGAGCCAATGACTCCCATCCACAGGCACCACCAGCAGCTTCCCACCAGCAGCCAAAGGGAGCCCAGAGAGGAGCAGAAGTGCCAGRAACTGCAGGYGAGAGCTTTGCCTCTGAGCCATTGCTGCAGAAAGCCGTCGAGGGCTGCACAGAAAGAGCACCAGAGCTGTCTCCTTTTAAGGTTTCTGTGCTATACTTTTAACTACTGGTCTTTGGACTAATTTGCTGCATGTACAATTTGTGGGTGGGGTACTGTAAACATGTAATCTCTAATGTGGGAAAAGATAAGAGTATGAGGCAYTGAAGTTCATCAAATCTTTCATAGCTGTAATTACAGTAGCACTTTAGACTGGACAACTCCCAGCCATTTCTTTTGGATGAATGTTAAGGCTTTAGGAAATTAAGCCTGAACTGGCAGAGCAATGAAAACTTTGCCCTTCAGTTTGCCACATTATGACACTTTCCGTCTAAATTCTGCAAAGATGCTTCTGTTAACTGAAAGAAACTGTCTGTTTCTTTCTCCCTGGCCCAAAGAAAGAATTGCCTAAGTAAAATGTTTCAATCCTGCTAACGCTATAGGAGAGTCTCTGCAATGATGGGACAGAAYTGAAATTAGCTCAGCATTTCATCTATTTTCTTTCTCTTTGAAGTGACCACTAAACAAAGTATACAATTATAAGTACACAGAGCACATAGCAAGATGATTGTAGACAGCCCTTTTCACTCTCCTTCAAGCTTTAAGGTWTTTTGTTAAGGAAATCACTAATATGATATAATAGCTTCCTCTGTCCACAGTTTAAGCACCCCAATAAATGCAATAGTCTTTTTTACAGAAAAAGCTAGCCATTTTGGCTAGTAATTAACTGAGAATTTCRATGAGGAGCATCAGAGCCCTGGGACAAAAATGAAGTCACATTACCTCAGCCAAAGCGAAAAAGGATTTTCTACTGTAGGAAAAGGTGTTACTCTCACTCAATGAAGCGTGATTTTCAAATGAAAAGATGTGTGTCCATGCAAAGAAAAAGTAAATGAAAGAAGAAAGTGAGAGAAAATAATTTTTCTTTACAAGTTCTTAGCTAAATCACCCTAAATAGAAAGGCTTAATTCCTATGTCCAAAACAAAATTTCCTTCTTGCAAAAGTAGAAGTCTTGTAGCATGTAGAAGTCAAAATAAGAAAAAAACAGAACATAACCCACCTGAGATAGCTTCTTATAAGCACAGTTTACTCCTCCAATTACAATCATGTTGGGCATCAAGGGTCTTGGATATTCAAATGTGAAATCTAACTTCATGAGCCAAAYGGATGCATGGCTTAAGAGCTCTGTCACAGATATGTCCCGCTGGAGGAACTCAGAAGCCAGTTTTGTATAGGGATGAAAAACAAAGCTACAGAGAAAATATTTTGAGAAGTCAAGCAGGACATTCTTCACGCGCTGCAGGAAGTTCATGTGGTCTGTTGCRCCCACAAAATTCCTGGGAACATAAGAAGGAGGATTGGGACACTGAGTGGCTTCAAAGTCTAAACCGCATGGTATTCCCCGCAAGAAAAACACAGAMGGCACTGACAGATGCTCTGCCAGGATCTGCCCACAGGGTAGAAAGGGATCCGTAAAGAGAGCATCGAATTGGCTTTCCTCCAGATATCGGACAAGCTCTTTGTTGGACAGTAAGTGTGTGCAGGTAGACAGGWAYAGGGCAGCGCTTTTTTTTAAACTCTGGTATGTTTTACCAAATCTTTCCAGCCAAGATCCTTCTTCAAACACTTGTTGTGAAAATGAATGGAAAAGTTGATGCAGCTCTTCCTTTGTGAAAGGTACAGGGTACGTTTTCATAACAAAATGCTCCGATGGCTTTATATGCAGGCTCACTTCAGGTGCCACRACGACTATTTCATGTCCTCTCTGCCCCAAAACATCCAACACTTCCAGCATGCTGAGCCAATGACTCCCATCCACAGGCACCACCAGCAGCTTCCCACCAGCAGCCAAAGGGAGCCCAGAGAGGAGCAGAAGTGCCAGGAATTGCAGGTGAGAGCTTTGCCTCTGAGCCATTGCTGCAGAAAGCCGTCGAGGGCTGCGCAGAAAGAGCACCAGAGCTGTCCCCTTTTAAGRTTTCTGTGTTGCGTGTTTAACTACTGGTCTTTGGACTAATTTGCTGGAGAGTAAACATATAAACCCTTATGTAACAAAAGGCAGAGGAAGGGGTATTAAAGTTCAGCAAAGCTGGCACGGCTGTCATTGGAGCAGTCGCTAGATTGGAAAACCCCCATTCGTTTTTTCTTTTGGATAAATGCTAGGGTTTTAGGAAATTAGGGGATCCTTCATCAAGTGGCTCTCCTAAAGCCTGCTGATTAACAAATCACTATTTTCCCAATGAAGAATTTTCTGCCAACAAAAAATTCCTACCCTCCTGCCCTTATAAGTAATTTTGTTCGTAAAGGACTAGGAAAACCTTAATTGTTTTTTTATGGGAAATCGCCTGGTTTCTTTATTTTTTTTCCACAGCTTGACCCTGCAATGAAAATGGAAAATTGGCCAAAGTTTGTTTTGCTGAAAGATCTTTTTTGGGGGAGGATGAGGTAGAGGGTGGAAGAAGGAAGGAGAAGAGCATAGTTTGTGCCAGATCTTTTCAAAATAGGATTAACAACCCTTAAAAACCTTTCTGGAATAGCTTGGGAAGAACATGCCCCCAAGGCATGAACGCAAAGAACAGTAATGCATAGGTTAGGATTTGCAGACAATCTGCAAATATTATAGAAAATATAAAAATAGATTATAAAAATGATTGCCCATAAGTATCACTGACAACAGAGGAATTTACCACGGAGAGATGGTTGTTTCTAAAAATCAGTTGTGACAATGAGACATAAATGCTGTGAGGTTAGCCCCCTGTTAGTAGCACAAGGAGCAGCCTGCCTGGTGGCTTTRTGCCTTGTTAGTCAGTGTTAAGATAAATGACAACCTTTTCTATCCATTCTCACCCCAGATTTTCCAAGCAAAAATGCTTCAATGCTGCTAGTACTGTAGAAGATTCTGCAATAATGGGAGAGAATTGAAATCTAGTCAGTATTTCATGTTTTTTCTYCCTCTTTAAAGTACACCTTACGGCACATGTAACCAATGTAAATGATTATATCCATGCAGAGCATATAGCAAGGTGATTGTAAACAGTTCATTTTTTCTCCCCCCTCCATACTTAAGTATATTTTATTAAGGAAATCACTGACCTGAGATAATGGCTTTCTCTGTCCACAGTTTACACCACCGATAAAAATTATGTTGGGCATCACTGGCATGGGATACTCAAAAACAAAATCCATTCTTTTAAGCCAAATAGATCCATGACTTAAAAGCTCCTTCATTGTTACCGGCCTGTGGAGAAAATCTGAGGCCAGATGCTCAAATGGCAAATAAGCAAAGTTGCAAAGAAAGAATTCTGATGACTTGAGAAGTAAGTTTTCCACTCGCTGCATAAACGTCATGTGGTCCGAGTTGCCTGTGARTGTTCTTGGCACGTAAGAAGGAGGGTCTGGACACTGAGCAGCCTGCAAATCAAAACTGCAAGGGAGTCCTCGTAAGAAGAAAATAGATGGGATGGAGAGATGCAGAGCCATTATTTGTCCACATGGTACAACAGGATCGGTGAGAACAGCATCGAACTTGCTCCCTTCAAGATACTGCATCATATCCTTGTTGTGCAGTAAATTGCTACAGGAGGAGAAGTAGAGATCAGAGATGACTTGGGCTTTTTCATACAGTTTAGCGATTCTCTGGAGAAAAGGTCTTCTCTCAAAAAGATCATTAGCAAATGAATGCACGCTCGCTCCCAGCTCTTCCCTGGTTAAAGGCACGGGGTATGTCTTGAGAGTGTAATGACCAGATGGCTTCACGTTCAGATTTACTTCTGGTGCCACAACGACAATTTTGTGCTCCCGCCGGCCAAGGGCCTCCAGCACTGACCGCATGCTGAGCCAGTGACTCCCATCCATCGGCACCACSAGGAGCTTCCCACCATCGCTCCGGCACAAGAGAGACAGGAAAGCAAAGACTCCTACAGAAACTAAATAGCTGTGTTTACTCACAAGAGCCATGTTCCTAGAGATCCCAAGTCTGGTCCTGTGCCCTGAGCTGACAGATTTTATGTAACCACACAGTCCCCAGCCACATTCTCACRTTCCTGCCTAACGATCCAGCTTTTCCAGTAAAACCAGTTGCTAGCAACCATTCAAGTCACTGATGAAAACTTAAGGAACATGATGAATGAAATGGGGTGGAGCAGAACTGCCCTTAGTGTCTGGTACTCCCTCAGGGTTGTTGTTTTTACTGTTTCAAACTGCTGATTTTAAAAGGATGCCAGAGGTCAACTTGAAAATAAAACTAGATTTTACTAAAAATTAAATCCCAAGACCTTGAATAGTACTGGCACTTGGAAGGAATCAGGCTTGTTGAAAACATATATTAAAAGAGCTTATTGTGCTCTTTCTGTTTCTAATACATGCTATTTCTAATGTATTTTAACATAAGCAATAGGTAAGGCATTGGGATAAATTCTCCAGCCAGTAAAGAGGATATCATGATTTGCTGGAATATKATTTGGCCAGGTATTATATCTGAGGGGAGCAAGGGTTGCTCTTCTTGAAAATACTAGTGCTGTTAATGTTTTAGCATGGTAGTCATCGAGATGAAATGAAATGATGTTATGTTTGGATTAATCAGTCCTCCTTTCATTCATTTGGAGGGAGGACTTGCAATATGAAATATGCATTTCCTGCCTTATTAACGAAAGGTCAAAAGTTGTTTTCTCCCTTCTTTCTCTCTTTCTTTCCCTCTTTTTTTCTTCCTTTCTTTTTCTCTCTGTTTCCTTCCTTCCTTCCTTCCTTCACTAGCACCCACTATTGCTAGAAACGTTCTGAGAAAATAGTTTTGCTGCTGTTCTGAAATGTTCAGCAGGTTCATGCTGAAATCGAACTGTAAAAACGCCCCCGGGCCACACGGGTTCTGTCGCACATCAGTGCTAATCCTAAGCAGGAGGCTCTGTGCATCCGTTCCAGCACGTGCTCCAGATGCAAGCCCAGCTGCCAGTGTGTTCCAAGCAGCACCACTGCTGCAGGGGCTTGCGTGAGTGAAGGAAAGCCACTGCTATCATGCCTGATACTGCTTCATTCTCACCCTATCATCTCTGTGCTTTCCAAGAGCATTGTACCCTTCCAGGAACAACAGGAAGGAGAAGCCACTCCATGCCCCTTGCGCCTCACTACCTACAAGAAAGACTGCCAGAAGTAGCCAACAACARTCCAGTTATTTCTGCACAAGAGGTGATTTTAGATGGTAAACAGTAGTGTTTTTGCTTCAGATGAAGACTAAAAGTAAGATGCCACATTTTGGCTTTCAGTGTTTGTGATGAATGCGGGGCAAACCGCAGAAMCGTATTTGGCCACTAAATGTAAGTCTGTGATACACAGGCATAGGAGGAGGAGAACAAGCAAGTTGGGACTRGAAGTGCTGCCTGAGGTTGGGATAAGAATTGTTAATACGGTATTAGTTACCGCTGCTGATCTATGATCTTTAGCTCCTGAGCAATATCAGAACAAAAGTGAACTTTGCCCTGGGAGGAGAGACTAGTTTTGACTTGCTTGAATTGCCTTCACTGCTTTCCCAGCGGAGGTGCCTGCATTTGTCACTTTAGTCCATTAAGCATCTCTGGTGGATAGAAAAAAGGCACAACCCTGCTGAAAAACGGGGTGATTAAAAGCAATTTGAAAGAGACTTTCATGAGCAAAACAAGATCTGAACACTAGTAGCCCCATAGAAATATTCAGGACTTTCAGTGAGTTTCATCAGACTGGAAAGAGTTAAGGAGAGCAGTTAAGGACAACTCTAGGGAAGATGCCACCACTGGAGAATGCCAATTCGTCTAGTCCTGAGGCCTCATTCACTCCTCTTCAAAAATGGGGAGGGGCATGTAGAGATGGTGACAGAGTGCTAGGAAGAATAGGAAGAAGCTATTTCCTATGACTCAGAGAAAGCTGTCAAGTGTAAAAGAATAGAGAAAAGCCTGCCTGTTTTCAAGCAGGATTCACCAAGGGTAGCACTTTATGCTTACAGTGTGATGTAGTGCTCTATTCTGAAGCAGCTGCATCACTCCAGCCACAGGTTCAGCTGAAGATGATAACAGCCACCTCCTCTTTTCTAACGTTTTCCTGCTGTCCATGTAACAGTATGGGCACAAGCAAATGCTTCCTTAGACCACACACTGAAGAAGCCACCCATCAGCATTTCCTTATCTGAACTGGACRTCTCCAAAAAGACATCAGTTTGGAGCTGTCTTGTTCTTGTGGTGGAAGCTRCCCAAAACTATTTCACCACAAAGTATGGGTCTTCTACTCATATACATAGGCCTATAACTCGTATACAACTATAACTGCTGTTACAGAAGACAGAAAACTCTGTTACTGCACATAATCCAAGGAGTTATCTTTTTTTAATGAATGAGCAGCTTATGTTCTTGAAATAATTCTTTCTTTTCTTGGATAGAGTTTTGTTTTGAAAAACCATTATAAATCACTTTTTTGCATTACCTGAGCAAATGATGATTGTGCATCCTCACCTCAGCTGGAATCAAACAGAGGGCAGCATATGATGCCCTCCCTTTCACATTTTGGGCAGTGAACGAAACCACTGTGTCCGGGAAGCCCAGGACGAGGAGGTGGAATTGCATCTCRTTCTGCCGGTCAGTCACAACATTCTCTTCTTCATGAGCACATTACTATACCTTTTCCTAGGAGGGCAAATTAATTTAATTTATAAAGCAAGGGGTGAATGTAATGTGAAGTGGCTACTCTCATCTAACTTCCTGTGAAGTGGTTCATAAATAAACTGAGTGCCTTATGCCAAGTTAGTTCAATTTGCTGCCAAGCTGAGTACTTTTTTTTTAATGATTTCATATTTGAATAACACAATCCACAGCAGTAATTAATAAAAAGAAGTTCTCCATGTAAATAATGCCCACATCAAATATGTGATTACTTATCACCCAGATCATGCAGGCATTTGCCTTGTTACATTTTCACCGTCACTGACCTGTGATAATGGTTTCTTCCGTCCACAGTTTATGCCTCCAATGAAAGCCATATTGGGCATCACAGGCATGGGATACTCGAAAACAAAATCCACCCTCTTCAGCCAAATGGATCCATGACTTAAAAGCTGTGGAATTGTCACTGGCTTTTGGAAAAACTCCGAAGCTAGACTTTCAAAGGGCAAATAGACAGAATAGCAAAGGAAAGGCTCTGCAAGGCTCATCAGAAAGTTCTTCACTCTCTGAGGAAATGTCATATGATCTGCGTTAAGTGAGAACATCCGTGGGACATAGGATGGCGGGTCTGGACTCTGAGCAGCATGGGCGTCTATACCACAAGGAACATTCCGCAAAAAGAAAATGCTAGGGATAGAAAAGTGTAAAGCAATGATTGCTCCGCAGGGTGTCAGGGGATCTGTAAAGACGGCATCAAACTTACTTTCTTTGATATATTTCATCAGCTCTTTGTTGTACAGCAAAGCTTCGCAGGAGTCTTTAAATAAGTTAGAGCTCTTTCTAAAATTCTCCCAGGCGTTGTAAAATCTGACCAGAAAAGGTTTTTTACTAAAGACTTCCTCACCAAAGAAGCGCACAAATTCATCAAACGTTTCCTGTGTGAAAGGCGCAGGGTAGGTTTTCAGCGTGTACGTCGTGGAAGAGTCTATGAGCATTCTGCTTTCGGCCGCCATGACMGTTATCTCATGCCCTCTCTTGCTCAGCTCATCCAGCACCATCTTCATGCTCAGCCAGTGACTGCCCTCCATCGGGACCACCAGCAGCTTCCCTGCGGCAGCGGAGCTGAGGCAGCACAGGAAGGGGAGCAGGGCTGCAGCCAACATGTTGTGAGCCTGTGCACCTGGGAGGTYGGGGCCAGCTTTTGTAGCTACGCTCCACCCATGCAAACACACCTCTTACTTGCCAAGATTTCCTTTCTGAACCTCCGCCCTTCAACTCGCCCCACGTTCTAGGCATTCACAAGCTTGCACGCAATGGGGTTCACAGTCAAAGATTAATGATTAGAGAAGTTGGAAGGGGGCATTGCACTTTGGTTTTGTGTGAGGAAGAAGTGTAACTCCTATGATACACTCCACTCGCACAAGCTGTTAATACAGCTCACTGTTTCTCAAGCTTCTTCTCTTCTGGCAATATTTGGACCTCAGCATTGGTTTTAGCGTTGGTAACCAAACAATTTGGATCTCAACTCATCTCCCTTTGATTGCCCAAACCACAACAACTCTGATCTTGCCTCTTCAYCTTTCTTGTCTTTGAGCAAAGCAGACTGGGATGCAGGGAGCTTCTGGATGAATTCTGTGCTGGCTGATTGCAGGAGGTACCTGGAGTTCAAACAACTACTGTTCTGGGGAGACCTGAGCCATATRGCAGATGTTTATTGCAGGCTGTTAGTGCATGACCAGCCTTACCTTTTGGCTTAGTTACCTTTGTATGCTACCAGGTTGTACTCAACTGATAACTGTTAACATGAGCAAAAGTCACACAAGCTCATTGCTATTTACCTAGCCTGCTCCTCACACCAAATGCAAAATTCCTCCTTGATATTCATGTAACTTAGGCTTCTCCCCTTCTAGCAGTTGATGCCTCCAGTGAAGAGACTCTGGGGCATCAGGTGAATGGTACCTCATTATGCAGAGACTTTCAACAAAGTGTTGTTGGATGCAAATCATTCTGGAGGTATATCCAATGTCTTGGAATCTGTCGTGGAAGTCCTTGGAGAGCAGGCTGTCTAACATGCTGACAAGTCAGTTCAGCCCCATAGGGAGATTTCCACAGACTCTGTGGAGCCGGTAAAACACCTTGGGACATACGAAACAGTATTTGGACATTTTTTGACATGCTCTAAGGTGCATGGGAATTCATGAAAGAAATACACAGAATGGGTAGAGAGAAACGTTACTAAGACTACTCCATATGGTATTATTTGGTCCAAATTACTCTTTTCCAGATGCTGTAGGAGTTCTCTGTGGTACTGAGGGCTGTCACTGTTGTTACTGACTGTAGGAATTTGGTATTTTTATGATCATTTTCTTTTCTAGTGAAACTGAGGCCAACTGTACAGTGAAACATAACTTATAGAGAAGATATGTATGGAAAAACTATGTTGACATACCTAGTTTTGACCATTTTAAGAACCAAAACCAGTTGGTACAATAGAGATAAAAAGACTTTTTTTTTTCTTCCATTGATTCAAATCCACATTTTTGAAGGTAAGTAGCCAACTGAAAAAAATTCTGCCTCTCTACATGCAACTTCCATCCAACTCCTCATCCCTTTAGTTGTAAAGCTAAACAATAAACCAAAATTTCACCAGTGGGTCTCAGACAACGCATGCCAATAAAAGATTTAAAGATTTCTAGTTCATGACTCCTTCTCAGTCATAAATTGTAGCATTTTTAAATATGATTGTTTAATGACAATAACTGCTCACAGTGAAAGTTCATACATAGGTGGCTGAAGAGTCATTCTTCTCCCCCTCGCCCCCCCCCCAAAAAAAAAAAAAAAGAACAAAAAAAACCAAAAAAACAAACCAAACCTTTGGGCTTTGGGGAATGATTTTCGCCTCCAGGCTATTCAAGGCTCTAGATCTTTGGTGAGGGTTTTTTTTCACATGTGGTTTCTGCATAGTTATTTCCACATCTTGTGGGGAAGCTTCAACCATCTTGCTACCCTATGTTCAGAAAGAGCTGCTAGTTCCATTGCTGGCACTGTCCCACCATCAGCAACTTCTGACTCAGGAGTAACTTAATGGTAATTTCCAAACAGCTCAGGAGAAGGTGCCCATTGCAACAGAGCCATTGCTCATATCCATTGAGAAAGCTGCCAAATGAACACTAGAAGAAGTTGTTTTCGGGCCAGCCTCTGGCACATGAAGACAGACAGTCAAGCACTTCTTTTGTGTTACATTTAGAGACATCTGCTTGGCGCTTGGATATCAGATCTACAGTAGAGTCATTCCCATTCATAGTGTCCTTTCATTCATTCCCATTCAAGTGTGTGTCCTTTGGAAAGATGCTGTGACCTATTGCTACACTTTTTCCTTCCATTCAAACATGTGCAACCAGTTAGAACAAAGTCACTTGCCTCTCTTCTGTGGCACTAGAGACTGTCCTGGTAACAGGATGGGCCTTCTTAACACCAATACAAGGACCAAACMTACCTGGCCAAAAGGGAAGGTAGTTGAGATTTCTTCTACACTATTTTATTTCACTCTCAATGTCCAGTGCTTGAATATACCTTTCTTGCTTTAGACCTGCTACAGAATACACTGCACTCTATTCAGAGGCTTGTTTGGTACCCAAAAATAAGACTGTGAATTTATACAAGATCCATGACCTGAAAAGCTTAAAATACAATTTCTTTTTTGGGGGCATAGGATAGGCTTTGTGTTTTGGGCAGATAAGCTTTAAAATGTTAGTAGTCTGGCTGCAGCTGACATTATTTGCAATTTTTTTCTTCATCCACATGTGCATTTTAATCCTCCTCTATTTTTCTCTCTACTTTTTCTCATCTGATATAAAGGCCTTGACATAATAGAAAAGATGGAAACAATAGAGAAAAAAAAAATCTGGCAGACATGTTACAGAAGAATTGACTTACAGCTGAAAAGTTAGTCCAAGAACCTTCAACATATATAAAAGAAGAATGGATACATGGAAGTGTCCCCAGATGCATTTGTACCCCTGCCAGCAGTCCCAATGTCAAGACTGCCTTCAACACCCGACCTGGGTGCCTTCCATCCTGCCAGCTTCTTACGTGACCATCACCAGAACTGAATAACACCAAGAGCACTCAGTTCCCATAGCCCACAAAGCCCCAGTTGCTCCTGGCAGGCCAGGATGTGCCTGAGGCATCTGAATGGACTGTCCATGAGACAGCTGGGAACGGAGGACAACACGGAACAGACAGAGAGCAGGTTTTGCTTATGGACATTCCTCAGGCCATTCCTTTGCTGTAATATAGCCAGGCTGAATTTGTGGGAACAGTTCTTATGGAGATGGACATGGAGAGAGCAACTTAGATGAAACAGAAACTATAAAATCTGGCCCGTATTCAGGATTAAAGCTTGCCAAAATTCAGATTAGCATCACTGAGCAAAACAGCTTTTTGTTTGTACAAAATTTGCATGACACTTAAATTTTCATGCCTGACAGGGCTTTAGGTTGCCAGGGCATTTAAATGAGATTTAATCTTACTACTAGATACTAGGAGATAACATTTCTGCATCAGGTAGTATTTGTTGTTAGATATCTATCTTTAAATACTAAGCTGTTGTTGATTTTCAGGGTGAAATTTTTACATATTTATGTTCTTGCCCTTTCAATAAAAATAAAATAAAATTCCTTACCTGAGACAGCTTTTCCTTCTTTTCACAGTTTATCCCTCCAATAAAAACCATGTTTGGCATCACTGGCCTCGGGAACTCAAACACAAAATCGTACCTCATTAGCCAAACAGATGCATGTCTTAGAAGATCTGCAGCAGTCACTTTCTTTTGAAGAATTTCACGTGCGAGTTCTTCAAGGGGACTGAAAAGTGGCTGACAGTAAAAACGCTCCAGTATACTGACCAGCAAGTTCTTCACGCGTTGAGAGAATGTCATGTGATCGGAATTATTCAGGAATAGTCTGGGGACATAGGAAGGAGGATGTGGACACTGGGTAGCTTCAAAATCCATACCACAGGGCAATCCCCTCAAGAAGTAAACAGAAGGAACGGAAAGATACTCAGCAATTACCGCTCCACACATCAGAACTGGATCTGTAAGCACCACATCAAATTTGCTCTCCTTCAGTTCCTGCATCAAGCTTTTGTTGTGCAGAAGGCTCTTGCAAATGGTAAAGTAGAACTTGGAAATGTCTAATATGCTTTGATACATTGTAAGAATAATATTCAAAACAGATTGTTCGATAAAATGAACATTAATAAATGAATTTAGTTGGAGAGATAAATGTTCATCTGCAAAAGGTATTGGATATACTTTCAGTGTATAATTCTGATGCTCCTTTGGCTTCATAAACAAACTTGTTGATGGTACTAGCACAACAGCTTCATGTCCTTTCTGATGAAGTTTCTCTACTAAGGAGCGCATGCTGAGCCAGTGACTTCCATCCTGAGGTATCACCAGGATCTTTCCGCCTTCAGCAAGGATTAAAGACGATGTCAGAAGAAGAAATATCACAGCACGCTGGTAAAATTGTGTAAATGGAACATCCATTTTGATGGAAGAAAACAGGAATGTCCTCCTCTAGAGATATCCAGCACGGACTTTTATATGAAGGTATATGCAGGTGTTAGCTTTCTGCAGGAAACTTACTGATTGCACAGGTAAATATTTAACTTTCACAGTATTTTCCTGGTTATCCTTCAACATTTAACTCTAATTGCTCATGTAACAGAGAAGAGATTAAGTGCCCCCGATTTTACTTTGAGTTAATTTTTAAACTTAGCAGTAGGTCCTCATATTCCTTTTCTCATGTTACTAAAAAGATAAGAGTTGTCATCTCTTAATATACTTGAGGTTAATATCATCGAGTTGATAATTATCAAGTCAGAAAACAGACCTTTACTTTGAAGACAATCTTTAAACCAAGTCCAGCAGACTAAATGACCATTTCTTTTACAAGCCAGTCAAACAACTGTAATGCTTAACGTGGGTGTAGAAGGTTGATGTTAAATTCCCACCTTCTGGAAGTAGTCAAATACGCATCTCTTCTGCATGTAACACAGCTACCAGGCTGGAGAAATCCCAGGTCTGAGGGGGAAGAGAGGAAGAGAAGGGCAACCTGCCCTGACTTTCCCCTTCAAGTTCCTAGGCAAAAATAAAGCTAAATGATGTCCTGATGTTCAAGACAGATAAAGGCAAAGGGGGCCAGGATAGACTTCCTAGGGCTGGAGTTGCTTAGCACAGAAAGGAAGAGTCTTGGTCTTTGATTACTTCCCTGAGAACCCTGTTTATGTGCTGCAAGCAAGACAAAGCCTGGGTTAAGATACAGTAACTTTTACTGAAAACATTGATATCACACATGTGCATGTACATGCAACACACACAAGACTCAACAACAAGTAAGGCATTTGAGCGCGCCTCCCTGCACAGATGGATACAGGGGCTGAAGTGGACAACCATAACCAGCTCTCTCCTCAGCTTCTTCCTAGCTCCTAGCCATAACCAAACCGCAAACATGTCCCTCCTTTTCCACATTCTCTTTTGCACAATGGACCATCTTTGTTGGGACGAGAGATCCTCCCTTGATTAAATCAGCCTGAACATGACACCTGGAGCTGTGGGTTTGAATCATGGAGGGAGGCATGAGTTGTGCCTAGAGTTCATGTTGCCTGAGGGGGAATCTGGTTATATTATGGTCATTAGGGAAGAATCTGGTGGAAACATCCCTGTGTGTGTTTCCAAAGAGATCTAAGACTGGAGTGGTGCAGAGCCCCAGTTTGCTGGCATTCACTGCCTTGCTCTGGGAATGTGCTGTGAACTGAGGCCCTCAGGGCTGTGCTGGAGGAATGTTTTGCCTTGTGCAAGTAAGAGCAATGCCAAAGTCTTTTGGCAGGTCCTAAGGAAGAGATCCCCCTGAACAAAAGATGTGATTGCAAACTATCAGCAGCATGAATAAGGTTTTTTTTTTTTCTACAACTTTTCCTTTATAAGCAGAGATAGAAATCCGAACATCTTTAGTGCAGAGCATCAGACTCTCCCAGTTTCAGGCAATGGGCCTTGTACACACAGAATGTGCCAGCACTTTCCAGAAAACCAAGACTTAAATGTCTCAGCTTATTGTAAGAGTTGTGGAAGGAAATGACTGAATTCATGCACATTTCAATACAATTTTCACTGCCAGTAGGATAGACTCCCTGCAATTTGGACTGGACAATCAGATCTAAAACTGTGGTCAGGCAACAAGAGGAAGGACAGCAAAGAGGAGAAACAGAGAGAAATGAGGAATGAACCCTTTTAACAGGACATAGAAAACAGTACAATAATGCTCTCTGATTAGCGCAGAATAAGATAAGGCTGGATCTAAGCTGAGTAATTCAGAAAATTAACAAACAGGTAACAATGAGGTTCATTAAAAAAAAAATAAAAAGGGGGAGGGGTAAGTTTACAGATGTTGTTTTGCAGTAGCAGAGGGCACCTGGGCTCTAGCAGGTGTTAAGTGTCTGCTGCTCATTACTAGTGACTGCTTGTTATTTCTGAGAAGCTTGAAGGCCCACATGAGCAGAGCACTTAAAGAAGGAGACCAGGATGACAGTGCTTGGTGACTGCGTGGAAAGGATGGTATGGGCTGGGCCTTTTTTGCATTGTGTGACAGGATCAGCAGCCCTATTGAATGCCATCTGATTAGGAAGCAAGGTTTAACATTCCCTGCTGGCTATTGAAGGACAGAATGTATACATTAAGCAAGGCTTGAAGTTGGGTCACCCCAGCTATGGCCAGAATTGTGCTCCACTGTGGAATGTCTCTTGCAATATGGCTTGTGTGCACGGCAGACAAAAAGCTGGGTTGTTCCGGGATGTCTCTTTGGACAAGTGCTGAGCACTACAGCGATGAAAGCAGTGCTGCTTGGGCATGGTAGCAACTTTGAGAAGTTGAGCCTGCCTGGACTGACTTTCTACTATCCATAATCTTGCTGAGGAATCTGGAGGCAGGAGCCCTCGCCCTAGGATTGCTTTATCTGCTCTCAAATTACTTGTCTCAGAGCTGGGCTGGCTGTGAAATGTGGATTCCTCCTAACCAGAGTAGCAAATGGTGAGTGCCACTAAGGGAAGAGAAGCAAAYGGATTCCTCAGCAGCTGTTTGTTCTGTGAGTAGCACTGGACTCGGGTCTCTTTCTTGAGGCTAATCCAGAAGTGCTGGTTTCAACTACTGATTTTGCTTTCCAATAGTTAAATGATGTTGTTCAACTCTTTATGCTCTGGGAGTGGTAGCTTGCAAGCAGGAAAAGGCTATTCACATGCATACTTGTGTAGACGATATGTCAAGCCCTCTCAGATGGATTAGTCTCACACATTTGTCAGAAGGAATTGTTGTGTAACTGAACTCGGTCCATTTTGATGCTAAACAGTGCCAGGCAAAAGGATAACAGTAAAATGCACAGTGCTAGCAGCAGCAGGAACCTGCCTGACTTTTCTTTTAGGTTTGGCATAGGTATAATTTCCATGGAGCTATACCAGCATTTGGCTGCAGAGTGTTTTGGCTAGTGTCATTTCACATAAAAGGGACGTATTGACCGTGAGCTAGAAAGTCACCCTACTGTAAGTCTAAGTCTCTGCATCAGGAAGAAGCAGCAGCTATGCAAGTCACAAGGCACAGATATTTGTGCTATATTGCTAGGACAGCAAGAAAGAGACGCCATGTGAAAATTACAGTATGTGATCCTGAAGCTATTGACTGTTTCCTAACACAGACATACAACATCAAAGACTTCTCAGGTAACATTGATTGGAATATTTCCTGACTTTTGTAGTGCAGTGTGCTTGATATTTGCAAACTTAATACTCATAACCTCTCCAGGGTTTTATGCACAATCTTTGACTTTTTACTATCATGTGAGAACTAGTGTTTTAATTCAACCAGAAAGTAAGCTTCCCTTGGAAAGAGGAACTAAGGCAGTACGTCCGCTTTTTTTTGAGAGTAGCACATCTCTTATGTGCCTAACATTTATTTTTCCATTGTAATATAAGGCAGACTAACAATATTTTTGGTTTTAAAGGTGTTAAATGTTCCTGGGGAGGCGGGGGAGAGAAGACACTTATAAACAGACACCAACATGTTAGTATGTTTCCCTGAACAGTCAATAGTCAACATCTTGGATATTGCACCAAAACAGACAAAAATATTTAGGTTATGAAGAGATCAATGACTATTACTTCAAAGCTGAAAATAGAGTTCCCCTATAGATGTACTCATGATAACTCCCCTGTTAAGCAAATGATAATACCAGTAGATATGACAGAATCCCTTTATTTAGGAAATCATGACAGAATCCCAACCCTGGAGTCAAGAGAGGATGAGGATGTCAGGGAAATAGGAGGTCTGTGCCCCTATTCCAGTCAAAGAGCAGTTATTTACAGACAGCACAGAAGCCCTGAGATGGCCCGAGAGAGATGGCATATGGCGCTGGGGAAGCTGTGACTGTTCCTGCCCTTGCTCTGAATCCCTGTGTTACCTTTCCTAACACATGTCTAGGCACTGCAGATGTAGTAAATTTGGGAGTGTTGTAATCTTGAATTTCCTGCTTGCTCCCCCTCAGGATCACTGCAAGATATATGGAAACTCCTAGGTCAGGGAGTGCTTCCTGTACCACTTACAGGCAGCCTTGTGACAGTCACTGTGCCACTCTTCTGTAAGTTCTTAGATGATAATAGAAGTTTCTCATCATTTTGAACATCATGAAAGGCATCTGTGTAGTGAGCTAATGAAGTTGATCATTTTCCTCTAGGACTGTAGGAATCCCCCTATGAAAATCCTGAAGAAAACTCCAAAGGAAGGGAGCTTAGGAACAGGTCTTTTTGGTGTAAAACAGTTAATCATTCACAACACTGGTTTCTTTATAATTAGTAGTTATCAAAAGAGGTTTGGATACAGAGCCAAGCTTACCGCTTCAACAGGTAAATGAATCCAAGGCATATATTGCATTTCAATTTGGTACCCAAAATGAATTTCCCATTTCTGAGTCCTCTCCAGGAAGTGATAAATTAGGTAGGTAGCATTTGCTACAGCCACCTCTCGGGGAACAAGGCCGTTTGCATTGTCCTGATACGTTTGCTTTGAATTGCAATGCCTCAGTTGCTCTGCTTCCATGCAAGCACTGGATCAGCTGAGGGCTCTTGCCTCCCCACCAGTTTTATGAAAAATAGCCATACTGAATCAGACTGAATGCCCATCTTATTCAGTGTCAGGATTACTAGGTATTAGAGGAATGCTGAGGAAGCTTATGACAAAGCAGTGTTACTTTTATGTAACCAAGCTACCCTCTCAGCCTCCAGCAATAAGCATCTCGGGGAGCTCATGAACCAAACTCTTTGATGCATTCTGCATTAATCTGTCCACTTCTTGAGCTCCTGTAATTTCTTTGCATCTGTAACAACTACTTGCAATGCACCTCCCTCTGTAATATTTATTTCTACTATATTATTCCTGAGATAAGGAATCAGATAATAGTCTGCGTGGAGGTATATCGACTCGTTTCGTGGCTTAAAGACCTTTTTCTTTTTTGTTCGCTTCCCCTTTCCCACCCATCTCAACTTCTTGTTTTCCTTTGTCTCTTGAGCAATGGGCTACTGAGTTTCAAAGAACTATCTATTCTTATCACAAGATTGTATTCCTGCATGGTAATGATCAACTGTGAGCTTACAACTGTGTATGGATAGGTATATCTTTTCCCCATGTGACGTGGTCTGCATTTGTTTACACTGAGTTGCTGAACCCTGTTCAGAGTGAAACAGAAGAAATTCTCTCTGCAGAACTTAGTCATGAGAAAGATCTAGACAGGGAAAGACAGACTGAAGATGAGATCCTGAAAAAACTAGTGTTTATAATGTGAGACTTCCACCACATGGACAGTGTGAAGATGGGAGGGATCACGTATCAAATGACTGCAGGATGCTTCTGCCCTTTTGTTAAATAGCAAGGCAGAAAATGTATACCGCTCTGACACCTTCAGGATGTGAAAGAAAAGACTCTGTCATGCAACCGGCAAGACTGCTACAGTAATTCTTAAATCTCAGACTACAAAGTGCCCTTCTCTTTAATCTACCGTGACGGAATTCCTGCAGTCGCCTTGCTCTTTATGAGCCTCAGAGAAGTCCAGTGGACTCTGCATGGGCCCCTCAGAGTATAAAAGAAACACCAAAGAAGGAAGAAAAAAAACTCTAGCTCCGAAGACATTATAGTGCAAGTTGATACATGTGATCACAGTTCAAAAGGGAGTAAGTAATTTCACAAGAAATGTCTTGCATTGTGCCTATGGAGAATTCAGTGCTATTGTTTTATACACTTTACAATAAGTATTGAAATAGAATTTCTTTTTTTAAATCTATGAGAAAAATTGTGTTAAGAGTACCTCTCAAGAAACAAAAATGAAATCATATCTGAGTTTTGCCTACATGTATCTGTCTCGAAAGATACTATTTCAGTTCAATTCTTTCCATTTCACATGGAAATTGAGGTTTTACCATAACCTACAAGCAGCAATAAATTCACAGATACCCTGCTAGGAAACCATATGTCACAAAAATACAACCAAAGCAAATTAATTGACTTTGTTGAGCCTAGAGTATAATAATAATAATAAACTCACGAGCATGATCTTTTGTTTTTTAGCCAAGAAAGAGAGAAATGTATGCCAGAATCCATGAAAATTAAATCAAAGCTACATATGGTCAGTGGAAAAAAATACATTTGTTGAGGATAGTAATTTGTAGTTAGCAGATAAAATAGCATTTTTTGTTGGGCTTGTCTGCAAAGCCTCATTAATTCAAGTAAGTCATCTGCCTCTATCAAGATAATACTGTGTCAGCCTGTGGAAACCATCTGCCAAACCAAAGTTGCATTAAATTATCAAAAAGAAGCTTCCAACAGCAATAAATCTCCACAAAACATGTAACTGCATTTCTTTGATATAATACAGAGAAAAAGAACGTACCTTTGACAGGGGTTTCTTCTCAGCACAGTTTATACCTCCGATAAAGACCATATTGGGCATCACTGGTCTGACGTACTCCAACACATAGTCAAATCTCAGCAGCCAGATGGAAGCAGAGCTCAGAAGTTCCATCAGGGTCACGTCTCTTTGAAGAAGTTCAGAGGAAAACCTCACAGCCTCTGAGTACATATCGTCACAGTACCAAAGCTCCAGAGTTGCAACCAGTGCGTTTTCCACTCTCTCGAAGAAAGTCATGCGGTCTGAGTTCAACGTAAATAACCTTGGGACATACGACACAGGGTTGGGACATTTTGGTGCTGTGTAGTGTAATCCACAAGGAAATCCTCTCATGAAGAAGATGAAAGGGATGGAAAAATAATTACCCACTACAGCTCCACACATAGAAATAGGATCTGTCAGGAGAGCATCAAAGTTGCTTTGATTCAAGTACTGTACCATCTCCTTGTTGTTGAACAGGCCCTCACATTGAGAAAAAAATGTGCCAAAAACATCCCTAGAGCTTCTATACTGTGCTAGAACATTCTGTGGGAAAGGCAGACCCTTCAAGTGATTCATCAAGTACTCATGAAACATGTTATCTAGGTCTTCTAAAGTGTAAGGCACTGAGTATGTTTTCACAGTGTAGGCCTGTGTCTTTCCCAACTGCCAGCTTACTTCTGGGATAATCACCACCACTTCATGTCCTTTCTCTGTGAGCTTTTCCACTACCGGACGCATGCTAAGCCAGTGGCTTCCATCCATGGGCACCACCAGTAGCTTCCCTCCATCTGAAAAGCCAGGAACAAGGAGGAGAAAAATCCAGGCAGTGAGCTGAGAACAAAGCCAAAAAGTCATTTTCCTGAGGTGAGGATGCTGAGTGTGAAAATGCTTCCTCTTCCTGACTGAAGCTAGAAGGTGCTTTTGAAGGAAACCTACTGAATAATCTATTAAGTTTTGCTGCTTCTTCATTATCTCCTAGTTAATGATTTACTGCTTTGATTTATGCTTGGCTGTGGCTGAGAATCAGCAGGGTTTTGTTTTCTTAATAATTTGGAAGGCCATGTGATGACCTTCTCCTTTGCTGAATCATTGGAATTCTTCAACTGAGACCTGTTTCCCTAGCACATTAGTCAGATTTGTTAGGACTTTTTGTTTGATCCTTGATGTCTTTCCCCTGAGTCCAGGGCCAAGGAAGGCAAATCTAAGGAGAGCAACCCCAGAAGCGCAGTAAGAAATCAAAATAGACTTGGCGGATTTCACAGAGATATGGATGTTTAGATGACTTCTCTGAAGATGGAACAGGAGAAGCTCAGCTCCAGGGTAAAGAGCAGGTAGACCAGTGGTCTTCTGAGGTAGCAGGGATCTGAGTAACCCTATAGGGTATAACAGCACCAAGAGGAGACTGACCTGGCAACTAAGGCAGAGCTCTGTGAAGCTGCAGCCCTGTAGCCTCTGTCCTATTGGGCATAGCTGAGACACGGCATTTCTGTCCCATACAACTGTCAGTGCAACACAATTAATTTTGATTCATTTTCTGCATGTTTCCTCATATTTATTTTTTAATTTATTTTGCACACTTTTCCAATATCTGTAATTTYCCCCGTGTATAGAGAAACCATTGAGTGAGTGGTAGAAGAGTGAAGCTGCTCTTTTCTTTCAGGCATGTGATGATTTCAAAAAACAAAAGCTTTGAGCTTCAAAGTGGGGACAGGAAACTCTGAGGTGAAAGCTAAAAAGCTCTCTGAATTATTTATGTTGTTATCATCTGTAAGGAGGGGGAAGAAAAAAAAAGAGATGAGTAGCAACTGAAGTATTTTATTATTTCCAGAATGAAAAAGGTGGCAAAAAATATCATAGTACAGAAATGATCAATTTAATAAGCAACACCTTTTCATTAAAACATACCTTTTTTTTATGATAGTACTGTGTATTTGCTGATAAAGRGTGAATGAGAGAGCTTTAACGCACTGTGCAGTGAAATGTTCTGCACAATGCACAACAGTGTTGTCTTGCATGCTCGAATGGTTGCTTTTTTTATGCCAGGATGAGTGTATTCCAAATCTTACAGCATGCTTAATGTGAAAAGGAGAGAGTGCGAAGTCAGGCTTGGAGCATGTCAAGTATATCAGTGCCTTGGAGGAACTCTGTGAGACTTGCTAGTATCTCAGTTGACTTGGTTATTTGGCAAAGGGTGTTTTTTATRAGTTAAACTTTGCTGGGTTCAAGGGAGTGCAAAACAATAGTTGCTTACCTTTCAATGTAGGTAAGAAGTCACATAGATAGAGGAAACTAGGGAAAGGATAGGGTGACCTCAGATTTAAGGCTGCAGTGGAAAGGAGTAAATTGAGGATAGCGTGACCACTGCCTTTGGCTCCCTGATCCCACAGGCATGGTGTGCCTGATCCCCGCATGACTGCTCTGAGGGTCAGCACTGACWGCAGTGAGGTGGAAGCTGGTTTATCCCAGGGCTGATTACAGCTTTAGGAAGGAAGTTGTGCAACACTGAGATTATCTGTGCACACCTAGCTTCCTTCAAAGAGAAATCTGATCTTCTCTGATTAGTTGTTAGGCTTTTCTGGTATTTTAAATTGCAATGCTAGTACAAGACCCGTGCTATATCTGGTGGGGTCGTATAATTCCAGAGAAAGAGCTGAAAGGCTCCTGGTGGGTCACGGARCAAGTAGCTGTAGGACAGTGCAATGCCTGGAGGGGATGACCACAACAGGCTAGTGGATAATCAGCTCCAGTCGTAGGGAAGTGTCATTAAAATAGAGGCAAGAACTTGGGCTGCAAGTGTTGTAGCCTGTGCTGCRTTTATAGCTACTATTTTTTGTATTGCTTCAGCATGTCCCCACRTGCCCAGTGCTGTCTGGAGTGGTTTGGGTCACCATGTAGCGGAGTTGTTCTCCTCCAGTGTGTCCCACATTCAGCAGGAGTTGCCAGCATCTGCTTTAATTTGGCCTCATTGGGAATGGCCTCATGACCTCAAAGTGGGGACCGTACCTGTAGCTGCCACCATCCTCCATCACCCTGCATTCCAAAATGCTCTCAGGTGAACCCCAGTTTACTCATCCAGCMGGGCTGAGGTGAGGGGCCACGGGCTGGGTAGCTGCAGCTGGTGGGTGACGTTGAGGATGTCCTCGTGGTCCATTGCCTGGTTATGGAGGTGACRTGTGGGACATCCTCCAGGCCTGCTGCCTGGTCACAGGAGGGAGTGACACTGAGGATGTTCTCCTGGTCCCTTGATGGCTTATGGGGGTGACACTGAGGACATCYCCCAGGTCCCCCACTGGCTGTGGGGGTGATGCTGAGGACATCCTCCAGGTCCCTTGCCTGGTCATGGAGGTGGCACCGAGAATGTCCTCCAGGGCCCCTTCCTGGGAGGTYCCCTCTGGGCCTGGTGCTGGGTGGTTGCCCAGGATGCTGTGGGCTGCCCCAGGGATGGGTACAATAAATTATATTGAAACATGGAGTGGTCACTGGCTTTCCAAATGCGGTTTTACTGATCTGACTCTTTTTTTCCCCAAACAAAAGCCTCGCCAAAATGACACTCTGCACCCCAGGCCGCCGCGTCTGCATGGCAACGCTTGGCCGCTCTCCTCCCGCCTCCCGGAAGGACCCGGCACCCGCAGGGAACTACAGCCCCCAGAAGGCCGTGCGAGAAGGCGCCGCTGCCGCGCGCATGCGCCTCGCTGCCGCGGMGCCTCTGTAAACCCCCAGCAGGCAGTGCGCGGCCGGGCCTGTTGTTTCTCCGGATGTTTGGGTCCGCATCGTACCGTGCAAGGCGTTTCCTTCCCGGCGTTGCCGGAAGGCGCCGTTAACGTTTCAGACCGGGGGAGGCCGCTCAGAGCGCCCCGTTATTCCCTCCGGGAGCGTGGCCCGGTGCTTTGCCGGCGGGGTAGTCGCGGCGGTGGCCTCCACGTCCCAGCGGGCCTTGCGCGGCTGCGCCCGCACAAGCATGGCGGCGGCGGCCGGGCCGCGGCGCTGCTGCTGCTGCGGTGGCGGGGGCCGCCCCGGCTCCGTGTCCCGGCGCTGAGGGAGCCCCGGGCGGCGGCGGCGGCTGCTGCTGTGGTGCTCTCCTCGGTGAGACCCGCTATGGGGCTCGGCGGGGCTCCGTGGGAGGCCAGCGGTGTGCTCTGGCCCCGGAGGCCCCATGGCGGGTGGGGAGAGAGGGGGTCTCTCGGCCTGTGCGATGCGGGAGCCCGCGGCTGCTGCAGCTCCCTACGGGAAGGACACAGGCGGGGCCTCGAGCCCCTGGCCGGTGCACGAGGGAGGGCRGGAGGTGCCAGGGGCGAGTCAGGACGTGGACGTTCCTGTGAGAGATAAGGGACATGTTTTACTTGGAGTATGCTCAAACACGGGGGCAGAGGCCTAGAGCTTTGGGGAATCTTTCCTGGAGCTGTTTCAGCTTTGGCTGGACAAGGCCCTAAGCAGTGTAATCCAAGCTGACCCTGGTTTGAGAGGGAGTCRGAATTACTTAAAATAATTACTATATTATTATATATACGATGATGTACGTTAGTRGAAGGAAAAACAACAAACAAAAAAGCGCTTTGAGGATCCTGAAATGAGCAGTGAGAGAGGATATGGGCTACCCTGCTCCAGTGCCTCTCTGGAGGGGTGGTTTGTACTGTGGGTTGTCAGCGAGGCAGTTACTGCTTCTCCTGATGAGAGAGCCTGTGAGGAGCAAGAGGGGGAATCCTGGTKGTGTGCTTTAGGATGGCGAGGATAGGATGGGTGATGGTCTCTRCGTAGCTAAATGCTGAAGTGCACTCAGGCCTTACTGAAAAATAAATGATGTTTGAGACACAAATCAGAAGGAGTGTTAAAACTAGCAGTTATGTCTCTGTGATGCCTTGTCAGATTTTGATGTAACAGCTGCATTCAGGGGAGAAAAGCTTAACACAAAGAGGCCCAAATTGTCCTTTTTTTTTTTTTTTTTTCCTATATTAATTAAGAAG
This sequence comes from Eudromia elegans, assembly GCA_003342815.1. NCBI lineage: Eukaryota > Metazoa > Chordata > Aves > Tinamiformes > Tinamidae > Eudromia > Eudromia elegans. The sequence continues at coordinate 852,145 of PTEX01000229.1, read as the reverse complement.
GAACTCCAACCATGTAGTCTCATTTTGTGGCGGGTATATACAGGGATAAGCCACGTGAGGTGGTGAAATAGAGCAGTAGAACAGATAGATTTAACATTACTGTGTTGCTCGCAGTAGCAGAATCAATTTGTGGTCATTAAGTTTCCACCTCTCAAATGTTTGGAAGCAAAAGAGTATTTTGACAAAATAGCACCGTGTTGTTGCCTGTCTTRATTGGCCAGTATTAGAGACACGTTCTTGGGGCACATGAACTTCTTCTGACACTGTGAAGATTTTCTGGTCTCTTTTAGGGGTTTTCTTACATTCCTTTCCCACATGGAGGCGGCAACCTGAGCGCTAGTCAATTAGAAGTGGAGAGGGACATATTTATTTTGGTGTTTGTTTTTGCTACTGCACGCAACTGCGATGTGATGTAYGTGATTGTAGTTGCATGTCTTCCAATTTGTTCTAAAAGAATATAATTTTAAGTCACTTTTTTTTCTATGTTAGTGCATACTTCTATTRGTGCATGTTTATGTTTTTTGAATGAACAGAACAGAATTAGACAAGATATAAGGAAATTCTTCATTCAGGACTGAAAAGACTATCTTTGTGGTTTTTCTTGAGGACAGGTACAGTTCCATTTTTTTTTTTCTATTAATAGCTTATTTTGTATTCTTTTGAAGGGCTGTTTTGTCTTCACAATGTTTGGGGACTTATTTGAGGAAGATTTTTCCTTTATCTCCAACAATCAATGTGGAAAAGGGAAGTCAAAACACAAAGATGTGGAGCCACCAGCTCCCAGGGAGTTCACCAACTTAAGTGGAATCAAAAATCAGGGTGGGACCTGCTACCTCAATTCCCTTTTACAGACTCTGCTTTTCACACCAGAGTTTAGAGGTACTGTATTCAAAAACTTCTTAAAATAATCTTGGAATTGATTTTGCCTCGGGACATGCATTGTTAGCTATTTACTAAAAAGACACCTAACAAATATCCATCCTTTTACTGACTGTTTTATTTCAATTTATCTGAAGTAAGTGTAGGTTACACAGAACTATTGGTCTGTAAAATTAGTTTTGTCACTTCATCCCAAAGTATGAATATTGTAAATCTTTGATTTTCTTAAAAGGTAGACAGGCTACTCCTTGCATAAATAAGAGAAGAATGACATAATGTGTCATTCATTTTAAATGCAATCATTACAATGMCTGAAAAAGTAAATACTTCGCTGCCTAAATCCTTGCTGCTTGAYTATACTTTGTTGTTTAGCTTGAAGCAGTTGTGTAGCATAAATGGTGTTTAGAAGCATTGCTTAGAGTTCTAGTTTGTTAAAAAGCATGTTTGACTGCCACAATAATTTAAATCATGTAAAGAATAAAAGACTTTAATATTGTTTTATTGTTTTTATTTTTTTTATTTGCAGAAGCACTGTTCTCTCTAGGACCTGAAGAACTTGGGACTTTGGATGATATCAGTAAACCAGATGCAAAGGTGTTAATTTTGTTTACTTAGTATCTGCTCTATGTTGATTCAAAAAAATGTTGTTATGCATCATATGAAGCTTCCCACAAGAATAAAAATCTAGTATTTATTCTCAAAGMA
>PTEX01000229.1:731838-850546 GCA_003342815.1 Eudromia elegans | reverse complement strand
TKCTTTTTTGCATGCGATTGTAAGCTTTTAGCACCGTAAAYTTTACTGTAAAAGATGTTGAGCCTGATCGTGTCGAATTTGGGAGCCAAGTCCTTTTGCTTTCACGTGGTATAGCAACAAAGGGGTTATCGGCCCAGGGCTTATCTGTTTTTCTCTCTGCTGTATGTGCCATGACTTACTTGTCAGTAAAAACACTAAACACTGGTATGCAAACTGGTTGCCTGCAGTGAGGCTCTTTGAAGGTYTAGCAGACCACCCACGGGCAAGGTATCACAGGACTGGAATTTGATCTTTGCTTAAAAAGTGCTTGTTCATGTTGACTACAGAATTTAATTATTTATCTCTTGGGTTAAAGTGTCAAAATTAGCTGCTTGGGAAATTGTTTTTCTATTGTAAATCAAAGATAAAAATAGGCTGCTGATCAAACTTGTTGACATTACACCTTCTTCCCATTTCCACCCGCTGCAGCACCCAGTCCTTCTCCAAAAAGCAATAAATCCTCATAAATCTGTCTGTCTAGTTGGATTCTTGGAATTTATCATTATGAAAAAAATATAAAAAACTTGTCCTTTTATACCATGGTAGGGGTTTAATTTAAATCCATATGGCTTTGTTAAGAACTTATGTTCTTTGACTGTGTTAGGTAACTAGGTAAGATTAGATTTTGGGAATTAGACTTCACTAATTTTCCTTACAGAGCTGGAAGGTGAATGTGAAAGCCATAGGCAGTGTTTGTTGGTTGTAATTTCTGCACTAGATTTTATTTCACTTTATTTAAATGATTAATTTAACATGCCCTTCTGATCTGATGGATATTTTTATTTCGTTTGTTTGTTTGTTACACCTAGGTTCGAATAATACCATTGCAGCTTCAACGGTTATTTGCTCAGCTCCTGCTCTTAGACCAGCAGGCAGCATCTACAACAGACCTTACTGAAAGCTTTGGGTGGAAAAGCAATGAGGTACAATTCCCTATCTCAGTCTCATCATTGTAAAACTTTTTCCTCAGCAGAAGTAGTATTTTTGAAGTCTGTCACTTAAAGAATTGCCATTTTTTCAGTTGTAGAGGTAGCTTTAAGTCAACTGTTACTGTTTAGTTTGCACTGCTGCGTGAAGTAGATGTCAGTTGTTTCCAGTAAGCAACAGAAAAAACAGTTGTTCCTTTAAAATTAGTCACCTCTGTAACTTTGGTTTATTGGCAATATACTAAGATATCTCATGTGAATTATGTTTTATATGCTTGCAGCAGAAGAAGCATAACTTAGAATGATACTAAGAATAATTAAGAATGATAAATAACAGTAAGTGTTTCTAATGGCTCTAATTACTTGGAGGCACCTCTTTGCCGGGCTTTGGGTTGTTTTGCTGAGGTCAGGCAGAAAATAAACAAGACAGCTGGCACTTTTTTTTCTTCAAGTTTGCTTTTCCTCATACAGGAAATGAGGCAGCATGATGTGCAGGAATTAAATCGGATTCTGTTCAGTGCTTTGGAAACTTCCCTTGTTGGGACTTCAGGTCATGACATTATTAACCGCTTGTACCATGGGATTGTTGTCAACCAGATTGTCTGCAAAGAATGCAAAAACGTCAGTGAGAGACAGGTAAAGTCTCTTTTCTGTTTTTGGTGTTGTTGGGTTGTGNCCATCAGAACCTGTTCAGCCTTTTGAAGATATTTTCTGTTGGCTTAAATGTGGAGATTTTTGTTAGTTAACTCCTATTTAAAACAAAACCCCAGTATCTTTTTGCATGTCAATGTTCTACCTAGTGTTTARGCTGGTTTGGGTATATGGATAGGGCAGTGCAGACTTAAAAATCTGAAAATTAAGTGTGACATAAGCATGTCTTGGCTGGCAGTTTCTAAACCACCTACATCAGGATGTGTGAAATGACTGAGGAGTGAGCAGAGGGTGGAAAAGCATTACCTTTAGTAGATGTGTTCAGCAGAGAGTTGAGCAGTGAGGTAACAACAATAAAACCTATATTTTCACCTTTTCCCCCCTACTTTTTCTAATTAAAAAAAATCTTGCTTAAAAAAGAAAGGAGAAATTATTTCATTCCTGTTCTGTGGATATATCTTTTGGCCTGTTAACAATAAAAGCAAAATGAGTGATTCCATTAACTGCAGGAGATGTGAAGAGTGTCTTTCTAATGTACTATTAACTTACATTATTTAATATTCTTACTGTTGTACTTCTGTGTAGGAAGATTTCTTAGACTTAACGGTGGCTGTGAAAGGTGTAGCTGGCTTGGAGGAGGCCCTGTGGAACATGTATGTGGAAGAAGAATACTTTGAAAATGATAACTTGTACCGGTGTGGAGCCTGTGATAAACTTGTTGAAGCCTCAAAGGTAATACGTTTGGTGATTCCTTGTATTGGGTTTGATATTAGGTAGGAATTCAGATTGTGTTGGGGTGTCCGCCCCATACCCATACCTACAATGTGAGAAAACCTTTCTCTTTAGTGTATAAGAGAGTGTCAGAAACTGCCCTGCTTTTTAACGGTGGTAGCCATGTCAAAAAGTTAGTGTGACTCATTTCTTGACTTGATGTTGTAGTCTTTAATCTAGTCAGTGGTAGAGAGGATGAGATGTAGTTGCTATGTAGTTCCTGCCTCTTTCTCATACCTTTCATGTACCTGACTTGGGTCATTTCAGACTTAAAGCTAGAAGGTTAGTGAGGGCACAGAGGAAGCCCTCATGCAGCAGATAAAACCTCATGGGAATCATCTTGTGAAAAAGATGAATGAGAGTGAAAAGTAATCGCTGTCTGTCCTTCCACACAGAAATGGGATCTGTTGATTTGGGTACTGTGTCATTTCCCTATTGCTGAACAGGCTCTTAAAATGAGAAAATAACATATAGAAATAGCTACAGAGCTGTTACAAAGTGCCAGAGCATTTAATGGGAAGATAGATGTTTCAGGTGAGTGTATTTATGTAAGGAACCACTCAAGTTTTCTAATATCTAGAACAGTGAGTGTGTTCTTGTGGTGTATGCTTGTGTCATTGACATTTGCCGCTTCTGTCACCGACACTTCTTCATACCCTCTCTGGATGAGTGTCTCTGCTACTTGTCACACGCTTGCCACTAGCTCTCGTCTGTGGGCACTGCCAGGAGTTACGCTTCATCTGAAAGGGTGGAAATGAGGAGAAAAATTCGGACAGATGAGTTATTTATTTGTAGTCAGAGTACTGAATGGGAAAATCTTCTCCTTCTGACTACAACTGAAAGATGCTTTCGAAGAAAGCCTATCAATATATCTGCTGAGTTGATTCACTTCCTCATTATCTTCTAGTTGAGGATTTACTGTTTGGACTTGATGTGTGTTTAATATGGCTGAGAACCAGCAGTGATTGTTTTTCTTACTAATCTGGAAGGCTACCTGCAATGACCTTGTCCTTTGAGAGGTCGCTGGTGTTCTTCAGTGTGTGACCTGAGAAGCAGCATGGATGTTAAGCCTGTGCTGGTTTTTGAGAGTGGTCCTCAGATGTGCAGAAACATCCAGATATGGAGCACTCTTCCATCTGCTCTGATACCATGCCTTAACCCATGAGTACTTTGGGAAAGCTGTAAGAGGCAGAGACGTGTACAATCACACCTCCTGGCATTTCTGTTTCGTTCCCAGTAATGCATGGCACGGCTAAAGCCACCAGGGTTGATTGACACTGTAGATACTGGTTGATACAAGCATCTTTCAGGAGAGTTGTGCCCCTGACTTTTCACTTTTTTTTTTTTTTTAATGATGATAACACTGTTTGCAGTCTGTCTGATAGTGCATTGTGCATTACCAAGAGTGCTAACTGCTTGTCTCCGTTCGCAGTAGTTTGGAGTGGCTTCCCAAAAACATTAGTCAGATCTGTTGAGACTTTTCTGCTGAAATATTCTGTTTCCTTGACTAGGCCCTAGGAGGCACAATCTGCTAAAAGCTATTCTAGAACTATAGGTGAAAATATCTTTAAAATTATTTTTTCCTAATGATTCAAAATAGTTTAGTTTCTGTGCTCATTTTTAATATTAACTTTTATTAACTTTTCCTGGTTACTCCGACCCTTTTCTGTTAAGGGTAAGATGATATGGGTAACCATACCAGTGAAATGTTCTGCTCAGTCAGATATTGCTTTCTTTTTTTTAACTTTTTGCATGTGCAAATGACATATATATACATATATATGAAAATGAGTGTAGTCTGAATCTCGCAACGCAGAAGGGAGATGRTGCAAAGGCAGGTTCAGGGTGCAGCAAGTATATCAGTGCCTTGGAGGAGTTCATGAACCCTTCCAGGGGCCCAGTTTGCTTGGTTATCGGGCAGAAATTTTATTTACAAGTTAATCTTTGCTGGGTTCAAGGGCATGCAGAGTACAGTTTCTAACCCCTCCAACCTGGTCATCTGCACTGTAGAGCAATGGGAACCATGTGACTGGGGAAGGCCGGGGTGAGGAGAGGACAGGTTYGGGTGAGGGAGGCTGTACTTGACCGCTGCCTTGGGCTCTGTGATCCCACAGGCGTGATGTGCGTGATCCCAGCATGACTGCTGTGAGGGTCAGCACTGACAGCAAGTGAGGTGCAAACTGGTTTGTCCCAGCTTTAGGAAGGAATTTGGGTAAAGGTGCAAACTTTTATGCCTGTCTAGCTTCTTTCAAAGGAAAAAGTGCTCTGTGATCAGTCTGGCACATGTCTGTACGTGCTATTTTCTCCTACTGGTATTTTGTGGGGTTTTGGATGTCTGGTGATATCTTTCTGGGGTTTTTTTGTGTGTGTTTTTTTCCTATCTTCTTTTGTCTTGGCTGCTGAAAAAAATAGTAATTGAAGTCAACAACTTCATCAAATATTTAAAATCACAATGATTATAACTCTGAAGTTGGAAGAATATGCAAAGTCTTTTGAGCCACTCAGCACTAATAGGTTCACAGTGGACACACAAGAAAAATACCTAATTCAAGKAGCTTTTTAAACTATACGTCTGTTCATCGTAGGATAACATCTCTTCGGCTTTGCAAATGGACAGTTTTATGGTGACATTGGAAAAACTCAAGAACATTGTCCTTGATTCTGCTCTTGCATTCAGAGGATATCTTATTTCACTTTGCACACACCAAGTTGTTATGTCTGAATGTGTGCTCTACCTTAATAAATTAGATTATCTTGTTTTCCCTCCCCTGAATGTCATCTCTCATGTATGAGGGAGGATTCAAATCCTTGCTTGTGTGTTCTCTACCAGTCTGCAGCTTTTCTGGGACACCCTGATGCTTCCCAGCAAGGTGTGACATTATTTGTTTATCATCACCCTCAGACTTGAATCAAGACCCTTTTCTTTGAGCAGCCGTGGAGCTCTTAGTACACCACAGCGGCTCCTTGCTTCTGGTGATGTTCTTCAGAGCATTTCTGTTTTGTGCTGAAGCAGCACGGCAGTCTGTCACTGCACARTAGGCTACAGATAAATGTGGGAGTGGTCTTTTTTTCTGAATGTTATACATGTATCAGATGTAGTTCTTTCACAGGTCTAAAGGGGCATTGGATCAGACCTCAGGTGGAGTACAGTGTCCTTTGAGGAAGAGGGGAGCAGTAGAGAAAAAGGCCTTATGTGRTGGTCTCCTTGCAGAGAAACAAGCACTTTGGATGCGAGGCTGTTGGGTTGAACTTTGTCTGTAACTATTCTCAGGTTCTTCAAGGGGCCCAGGTGCTGATTTGAGTGCCCATCTATTGATCTGGGAAGGTCAGAACCACCATTACTGTTGTCTTTATCATGTACCATTCAGGAGGAGTTTAACGTGTGTAATCTATACTGGCTGCCGGGGTCCGTGCAGGCCGGGTGATGGCCGATGCTGGGTAATGGACCAAGAGCAAAGTTGTTGTGAAAACACTAGCCTGGCTTTGCGGGAAAGTGTAATCCCAGAGATATGAGGGCATTGTTGCATAATAGAAAATTCAAGAAAATCCTCTCACCAAGAATTTATGGGGCAAGGAAACAAGTGCAGCCTGAAATTTCAGCAGTGTCCTGTCTCCTTTCTTGTAGAACGAGGAAGTATAGGACTTTTTTTTCATTTTCAGTCATGCCACCTTGGTTGTAACAAAGCTTTACTAGAAAATACCGTATTTTACTTGACCATAGAGTGATGTAAACACTAATCTTTATAACTGTGTACTTAACTTTTTTCTTCTTTTTATTATTTTACAGTCAGCTAAGCTGCGTAAGTTGCCTCCCTTTCTCACCATTTCTCTCCTGAGATTTAACTTTGACTTTGAGAAGTGTGAAAGATACAAGGAAACCAGTTGTTATACATTCCCTAACCAGATAAATCTGAGGCCTTTTTGTGAGCAGGTTTGTACTGTCATGTTTGTTCAAATTTCTGTATACTTGGCAAGGAACGGTTACCTCTAGGAGAAGCTCTTTTTGGTTTTGCATTTTGTCCAAGAAAGAAATTGGAAGAACATCTGGGGTTCTCCTCTGTCCCTAATTCCTGTGGATTTTTTTCCAAAATATTTCCAAAAATTACTTTTTAACAAAATTGGAAGTACCTTGTAGTGATACAAGGGGGAGAGACAATAAGGACCCAAAACTTAATCTAACATTTACTTGAAAGAAACATTTATCCTCTGAAAATTGAAATTAAGTTTATTTTTATTGACCTTGTCTGGTATTACCATGTATAAAGTTACCTSTGTATATTGAATATACCTGTGGATATTGTGTTTTTTAGGAATTTATCTTTGTGTTCCTATGTATATGTGTATGTATTTATATGTGCATATATATTTGATTATTCACTGAACTATACTATTGTCTGATGCCAATTTTGATCCTTGAAGTTAATAAAGAATATACTTAATAGACACAYGGTTATTGAAAAAGGAATTTTTATTACTGACATCTTCCAGTGCAAGCTCGTAATTTTCTCAATATTTGTGTTTGTGGAAGCCTTTTTCCACTGAGTTTGTGTAAATAAATACCTTGTTTGTATTCTCTATTTTAAACAAATTAAGCTTACGAACCCCAGAAGAGCCCACTGGGCTCTTCTATCAGCTGTAATGTTAGTAAATATTATGGGTTTTTTGAAACATATATGAATTTTCAGTGTTGATCAAAATCATGCTTTAAAAGTTGCTTAGTAAGCCTATTATTTAAAGCCAAAATGTCTTTATCCACATTTTGCTTTTAGTCTATGCTAGTGTTCCTACTTTGATATCCACTTGTGCAAACATGCACAGAGAAATACCAGCAGCTGTGCTGCTGGTGTCAAGCTCTCCTTTTTTTATACTAATCCCCTCCTCTTATTTTTTTTAAAGGCTGAGTTGGATGATTCAGAGTATATGTATGAGCTTTTCTCTGTTATTATACACAAAGGTGGCTGCTATGGAGGACACTATCATGTTTATATCAGAGATGTGGATGAATTAGGGAACTGGCAAGTACAAGTAAGTCATAAAAGCTTGTTTGTCTTGCTCAAGATTTTGTTGCCCATTTTAACTTGTCAGATTGCCAAACTAGCTAACATTGTTGGATTCTCTTCGTTCTCAGTATAATATATTTGCCAACAGATTCGTTTTGATGAACTCAGGCTAGCGTTTGTGTAAAAAAAAAAAAGGCATTTTTCAACTGGAGGAAATTGGTACTAGATATTTTCTTATGACAATATCCAGGCTGGAGTAGGCAGTAGAGACAACTTACCGGGAATTCTTGCCTTCCTGCAGCCAACTTTCTGCCATGCATAGTGGTTGGGCAGATATTCTGTCGTACAACTGTAGTATCCATAAGGAACCACCTGCGTGAAATGTTATGTGCAACTTGCTCTGTAGCATCTGCGTGTATTTCTTCACACTTACGAATTTGTGTGCTTAATGTTAGCGCMGATTGTATCAGAAAACTGCTAGGTCTGTTTGAAACGACAGTATTTGAGAATCCTGCTCTTCTTTCTTACACAGGAAGAAGATGATAACATGGTTGAAGATAAAGTTTTAAGAGATAYAGAAAAAGATAAAGAAGTAGAAAATCCACTGACAGTGTTGAAAGGGATCTTATCAGAGGTATGGTATGTAAAGAGTTTATTGCTTTCATTTTGATATTAGTGAACCTAAATAAGGAGTTGAGATGTATTTGAATTGGCAGATTGAGCACAGAATTCATCTGAACTTATTTGAAGTGTATAAAACTCTTAAGTTGACTTCACTACTTAAAATGCTACATTTATATCAAAAAAGGCCATTTTTGAGTAAGTTGAATTTTAAGCAGCTTAGCTAAGCTGTTGCAAAAGATTATATTATGTTGACATATTAAACAGGAATGATTTTTGCGCTTCGGAATTGGATTCTTTGTAAGTGATCTCTTGACGTTTGTAGCTGTTCATCTTCCTCGTTTTTAATTTCTCTATCTCCATAGGAAGAATCTAAACAAATGCCCATTGATCAGTTAGGGCAGAAATTATTGGAGAAAAAAGGGATATCCTGGAACAAGAAATACCGAAAACAATATGGGGCTTTTCGAAAGGTAATTTACATGTGTGTTTTTTCTTAAATCTATTAGAAGGATCTTGGTTACAAGGTTGTTAGCGTGATCCTGTGCTATATGCCATAGGTGACCCTGCTTGTGCGGAGCAGCTGGATTAGGTGATCTGCTAAGGTTCCTTCCAACCTCAACCGCTCTGTGATAGRTCAAATGCACATTGACTAGTGCAGGATTTTGCCTATTGCAGTTGGACTGTGTAGCTGAATKGGGTTTGTTTGCTTTTTTTGTATCAAATGAGTTTTTGATTATGATTAAAACTGAAATKCAGAGTTTTGTTGGGCACCAAGGCTGCTTGAAGTGTCTGTGTGCTGCTAAAATGGGGGTAGAGATCAGTGTGAATAAGGTGAAAGAGTGGATTTGAAGTTCTTGAGATGCAGCAATGTGTAGAGTTAATGTAGCTGGCTTCAGATATGTTTGGGGTACGACTCAGCAGACCATGATTTGTCCTGAGATCCCTGTTTGTTAAATGTTGAGAGGGGCAGCAGAGGATTGGAGGGCTAAGCTAGTTGRGATTGGTACTACCCTGTGTGTCTAATAAAGTAGAAACTTTTTAATTTGCCTTTAGAGCATCTCTTTCCTAGGTTTCCTTTCAGAGAGCAGAAAGYGTGCCCTTCTCAGAGGGGTATAAAAGGAACCAGTATTTCAAGTGAGCCAATATCCTAAACMTAGTCTGATTTCCTAGTAATACATTTAGACCAAAATAATATTTCCTATTTCACTATTTCCTGCTTGTTACTTTTCAGTCATGCCCGATGGAAAACTTGAAACTGCATATGAAAAATATCATGCAGAGAAGTTGAAGGGGGAAAGAATTCTTTTTTTTCCTCTGTAAAATTGATGAAATACATAAGGAAGCATCGTAAAAGCAAGTTTTCCAAAGACAAAGAGGTTGGAAGCGCTGGGGTTTGTGTGTAAATTTGAGGACAAATCTGGTGAGGGTAGCTAATGCAATCTGCTCTGTCTAATGCTGGATATTTTCCAGTCCTAGAAAGTTGTTTCTTCACCTTGTCCTTGCTTTCCTTTCAGTTTTTGCAGAATCATCCYCAGATATTTCAGTTCAGTCCTGATGAAAATAAGATTGGTCTTAAGGAAAAGTATCATAAGCTCTCCTTTAAKCCAAATTCTCAAGGACAAGATTTGCAAAGCCCTCCTCAGAAGAATGATGTYCACTGGAATTTCGAAAAAGCATCTAAAATGTTAAGGAACACTTCTGCTGGTTGCCATTGGTTTGATCTGAATGATTCAAAAGTCCAGCCGATTAAGGAGAAGGAGATTGAGAAACAATTTCAGGGTAAAGAGAGTGCTTACATGCTGTTTTATCGAAAATCTCAATTGAAAAGACCACCAGAAGGTACAAAAAGATAATCTTTATATTCTGCCTTTATTGACACTTGTTTTGGAGGATGTAACCAGTTGGGCATTTGTGTCCTTTCCAAATATGGATGATACAGTTGTCTGCCTTGTCATCAGTGAAAACGGGGTTGACTGGAAAGGGTAAAAGGTTTAACCGGGGRTAAAAGGGCCTCTACAGAGGCAGTGTGTAGTTAACTGCCTATTGGTGACACAGACTGTCTTTCCAATGCTCTTATCACATGCTAGCAAACAAAAATTGTTGCTGACAATATTCATGTGTTTTTTTTTTGCCTTAAAGCTGGTGGAAACATGTAAAGAAGTTAAAGAATTTGTTTTTGTATCATCTTGCAATTTATCCTCTGTATTGCAGAAAGATGTTATTGCTTAGAATAACCATAGTCAAAATTTAAAAATAACCATTCTGTAATGTCTCATCTCGATCCCTTCTCCTCTTTGTCAAAACRTGTTTTGTGCAGCTGAGACTAACCTATATTACCTGTTGCAGCTCGAGGAAATCCAAAGTACCGAATTCCTGAACATCTTTTGAATGAAATGACTGCGGCTAACGCTGAGCTACAAAAAAAGAGGTATGTTAGTTTAGCTGTGCTAATATTTTGAACGTTACTAGTTTACGGTTCTGTAAAGAGATGCCACATGGAAGAGAGTCATTGAGTAAATGTAGTGTTCAGATACTAAAATGAGTAGCTTAGTGTCAGAGCTGTAGATACTTGTTTGTTTGGATGCTCTCTTGCTGGACYGTTACCTCACATTTTTCCAAAAATGAGCATTTTCCAGAATTTCTGAGCAAACYTTCTTACAGCTTCAAATTGGACTAGATTTGTATGAAAATGTTCTGAAAGAAGAATATTATCTTAATAATCGTTATAGAGRGAGCTTAGAAGGGAGAAGGATTTGACCCGCTGTGAAACAGGTAAATCGTCTCATTTGCCAGATATGTGGAGGAAARAGCTAAGGGGTGAAACTTCTCTTGTGGTGAGAACCATGCAGGCATKATGAGTGAGATTTCCAGTGAAGATGCAGAAGGTAGACACATAAAAGACATGGATACCTTCTCTGCTTCCTATTTACTATGCAGATTTTACTCCTTTATTCTAGTGATGCTATTACATGTAGCATCTTGCAAATAAGACTGGATGCAGGTATAAAGGAGGAATGCATGACTGTTTCTTTCTTGACTCACTTTCCATGTAGTTTCTTCTGTGTGTGCATTATCTCTTCATTCTGTGGAATAGTGACCTAGTACATAGCTTGAAAAAAATCCCACAAACTCCAAAGATGAAGTATATTGCCCTGTTTAGAAAGGTATTGTAGAAGCAAGCACTATAATGATACGTTCTGTGTGTGTGTGAAGGTTGTCTTAGCCAGTGCTGAGTGATAAATCTGATAAATTACTGACATCTTTGAGTGCTTCTTTGTGTACTCATAGAGGGAGGAAGGGATGTGATGGTGAATTTTACTGTGAGATTAATATCACAGGATATCAGTTCCAGGATGGTTGCATGGAAGCTTCCCTGAAATAGGTTAGCAGTTTGTCACTCTTAAGTACACCGGCTTACTACTGTGTTGTTCTTTCAAAGGGTTGAATGGGACTCGGCAAACCATGGCATTGACTTACATCTCCATTTGAGCTCTTGTTATAAATTTCAAAATGGGGCTCTGCATCCTTCACTTACTTGGAAAGAGAGTRTTGTGGATCTAACTATAGATAGAAGAAAAACTCTAGGAGACCTTCGACAGTCAGTATTCCAGGTATTTGCTATATTAAGTGACATGTGCACACTTCACTTTCACTTGAGCTGCAAAGGCATTAATAGATATGCTTATGCCACAGTTTTTAATCTCAATGAAAAATTTTGAACCATAAATGAAACTTTAGGAGGCTGACAACTTATGTGGATTTGCACAGAGGGAAACTTTGCCTTGAGCCTGGCTCCTGAAAGACTGGAGAAACCACAAAACTATTGAAGCCTTAATTTTGAAGACTTTAAAGCTGATGTAAGCAAATTATTTTATATTTGGGAAGAATGTACTTGGGCAAAGGTTGCCACTCTGCAAAGTTCTCAACTTATTAACATTTGAGTCTGTGACAGATTTGCCTTTGTACTCCAAGGACCTCGCTGATCTCAACAAGAAATTCTTGGAGTTAGTGTAAAAATTAAAAGACTAAATAAATAAATCTTATAGTTCAAATATTGAATGTTGTATTTTGCCTTTTTGCTCTAGTAAGCTGCAGGAAAGTCGCAAAGGAAAGGAGTGATGGTGTTTGGTTTAAGTACAGATGCAGAATTTTGAAAWGCTTTTTCATAGGCATCTGCACCGAAGTTCACCTATGTTTTGGAAACTTTGTTTGCTTTCTGTGTACCCTACAACCCTTGGTTAGTGTCTCCAAAAGTGTTATTCTCTAGCCAGCATCTAGTATGAAACACTTGAGTTCTAGATAATTAAATGCTCATTTAATGTCTCCCAGAATGCTAGCCTCATTGAAGTAAATAACAGTGACATGTAAATATTTTAGGCTGTAAAAGCTTTCAGCAAATCTGTAATTTTGAGCAGTATAAGTTACTGTTTGCCAGTGCTTTATTTCTTTATTTCTATTCTTGCTAATTAGATGTTGACATCCTGGGAAGGAGACATGATTCTCAGTATCGCTAAGCCTTTGCCAGCAGGACTACATCTTTACCACTCACTTGATGGTGAGACTGTGCTGTTTATATGCTGTATACATTACAGACATGGAGGATGTTTCTATATACGTATTTTGGAGGGTGTTACTGAGCAGTCTTTGGTGCTTCCTTAAGCTTCCTTGCAAATCCAGTATCATTAAGTTATTTATGGCACTCTTACTAGTGAAATGAAGCTTTAAACGTTTTAATATAATCTTTGGTTTCAAATGCAGTAAGAATACTGGAATCTAAACTGACAGAAGATGCCTGTTTCTTTTTATTTTGAACTCAATATGCCTATAGAAGTGTGCTGTCATAGTGTTTACTTCATTGGGAAAGGAGATAATAGAAGAGAGCAGCTTGGGTAATGTTAAGGTTAARCCTGAACAGAGGTAGGAATTTGCAAAGGAAAACAATTGCATAACGATAACAGCATAAATTTAATGTGAAAATTAATATTTTAAAAGTCAGAACTCATGGCTGTTAGGCGCCTCTGGGTGCTGACAGTCTTGAACTTTATCTGCTCCTTTGAAGTTTTATTATCAATGTAGTCTGTTTCAGCAAAAGAGAATTCTTACAGAACATAACCTGTGACACTAACATAAAAAAAAAGAAATCCAATTAAAAAAAAATCTAACTCTGACTTACAGTAGGAAGGTGAAAGAAATGTCAGTGTAGGCATCAGTATTTCAAAAATAGACTTAGTATAGTATATATGTTCAATATTTTTATTTTAAGACTACTGATAACACTGCTTATCTGTTACCTAGATAATGTTGACTGAGCATTTTTTTCTGGTGGTATCTTCAGCCTCCCTTTCGCTAGGGAAATTGAGTAGGTGGTCCTGTGTGCCAGGCCTCTTTACCTAGTTTGACAGCTAAAGGCATAACTGTCTTTTTTTGGGATCTTGCTATATGAGTGAGCCCTAACTTTACCCCCTATGGATGCTGATGACATGGTAATGTTTGTACTAATAGACTTGGAGCCAATGTATAATGTGCCAGTGTATTTTAGTTCACCAGCTGAGCCTTCTTATTTACTTTGAAGGGGGAAGAACTTGATAATTTACTCTTTTTAGGAGATGAACTGACACTGGAGAGCCTTGGACTGGATGATGGAGCAGACATCTTTGTATGGAATGGGAAAGAGGTAACAGAACTAAATACACTCTGTCCTTGTCAGAGAAGAAAAGATGCTGARGAGAAGAGATGCAATCACCATACACATTTTTGAGGAAGTTTAATCTGTTCTGGAAATGGGCTGCTGACATACTAACACTGGCCGTTTCAGCCTTCTCTAGCATAGTTTTTGCATGTTGTCACTATCTTGTGTGTGCTGTGCAGTGTGCTGCTTGATAGAATTACAGACAGGATCATACCATGTAGAATGTGGTGGTGTGGTCAGATTGCTAGATTCCTTGTCCAGTTTCATTGGGATAGATTTCCAAAACACTTGATGCCCTTGGAAGGAGAACAGGTGATAGCAATGCAATAACAAAAACGCCTGTTCTGTAGCAAATTGTTCCACACAAAAAACTAGACCTGTCACTAACTTCTTTTATATATGGTCTCTCTGAAATACTATGCTCCCTTTGCAGACCGTTGCATCTTCTTTCTAATATCAAGGCTTCTGTTTAACCTTCAGTTACCTCATAGTGATTACGTAGCAGCTGCAGAAGATTGCCCTCAGTCTCTGTAGTTGGGTAGAATACTCTTTTAGAATGCTTTTTCTTATAAAAGTGTACATTTTTCTTTTCCTGCAATATATCATAAAGATACATTTAGTAACAGAGTTGTTTCTTGTCTTTGTTTTACTTTTGGTATGATCTTGTCTATTTCACCTGTCTTCATGGTCAAATTGCCTTTGACAAGAAACTATATTTTTTGCCCAGGTTGAATTTCAGAGAGACTATGTCTCTTTGTTTCAGTACTTTTAATCTTGTCAGTAATTTTAAATCTTTAATTGATGTTCTTTGCTACAGGTTGGTGGTACAGAGGTGTTGACTGGCCCGGATCATGAACCTGTGACTATAAATGTCCTTCGTTTAGCAGAGTATAATGAAGGAGGGAAAGGTCAGCACTTCACAGAGTCCCAGCACATCGTGCCATGCAGCACAGAACTGGGCGCTCTGCGCAAAGCCTTAGTACCATCAGGAGGAATAATCTTAAAGAATGGTTCAGGATTTGGAAAAGATGCCAAGAACTGGGAAGTGCTTCCTGAAGAAGATATGAAGGAGACAGTAAAAAGGGTTGGGCTCACCGATGGATGCTCGATACTAATTTTAGACAGCCATGACCAAAGGTAACTATTCTGATTATGAATGTAATTAAGCCAAAAAGCAATTGTGACAAAGTCTGGTCAGATAAAATCATGCTAGTGGTCTATTTCTTAATTAATTGTGATTTTATGAACACTTATGTGAGTACTTAACTCAACTTAGATTACTTGCTTATTGGCCAAAGTGCCAGTGCTTTTGAAGTGTAAAGTCACATCTTTTGACTTGCACTGCGATAAAAATTTAATGAGGGCAACTTGTGGTCAGTGTGCTTGCATGTTTTTGGAGTAACTTGATTTTGAGTTGTGTGTCTCTTCAAGAGACTAAATGGAAAGAGAGCTGAGAAAGCATCACAGCAGCATGCCCCTGTGTCATCTCCCAGTTGAATCTCAGCCTGCTAGGGAGACTAGGCAAGTCGTTAGTCTCATTTCACTTCTCGGTTTGTAGCATTGAAGTTGAGCTCCCATTTGTAGAGACGTGGAGATATGTTTGTTATATAAATGCTGCCTTCCTAGTTGAAAGAGTCWTGAAAAAAATAAATGAAGCCGTGGGTTCTTCTGCAAGAACTGGTTTTGAGTTTGTATGTGGTTGCAGATAAACARTCTCAAATTTTAGTCACGACTTGGTATGCTTTTTAAATTTCTTTTTTCCAAAATCCTTAAATGCCAGTTCAGAAAGTGACTTAAAATCTTAAGTTCTTTGAGAAGCTCAAGTCACRTTGAAAACCAGTTACCAAAGCATAGGTGCTGACTTAGTTACTAGCCCCAGGGCGCCTGGATTCTCTCTGAACAACTTAACTGTTRCTGTTACACACATGACTATTAACCACCTAGATGTTATTGATTTATATGACAGCTTTGGTATTCAGTAATCTAGCCRTGTTAGTGTATATAGTTTTTTTGTGTTTATTAAATTTGTTAATGTCTGGTTTTGCCCTGATTTTTTTTTTTTTATAGCTTGGTGAACATATCAAATGGTAATTTGACTGCTTTTACATATGACATCAGCTGGCTCCAAGTTAAAAACTTCTGCAGAACAGAAGCTGAAGAGAAACAAGTTAAAATTACTGCCACTATTGAAACAGTAAGATATCTGATTGTTCAGAGACCTAGCACATGTTTTGCTGTTTCTCTAAACTGTTTGGCTAGTGCACTTGGCCAAATACTAAAAGTATAATTTGTCTGAACACAAGCAAAATAGCAATTTTGATTTTGGCTTTTGCAAGGACCAGATTTACCCTCAAAGTGGAAGTTTTCCTTTTAGAAAATAGTGTGCAGCTCCAAGTTACAGTTTCTATAGGTGATCAGCAGAACAAATTATAGGATTTTATGACTGAAATTAAAAGAGATTACTTTGCTCAATAAAAAGAATGTATGGTGACTTAAAATACTGCAGCATCCCATCAGTGGGTCTTAGTCTGAAATACTTTTCACTTTTGGATGTCCTGTGCATGTATTTTAGTAAAGACTGTCAGTARGCAGAACTTGAAATAGGAAGAAGGTGGTACTTCTTGTTTTTTTTACAAATACTGTACTGTAACTTAAAATATTCTCCAAAGTCATAGTGTGTAACATAATCCTTGTAGTTCATCTTTGTTCATATTAGTTTATTCCATTTCTGTTTAAAGCTGTTTTAACAAATTACCCACTTTGTATAGCAACCAAAAATTCCCTTTTCCTGAGAATTGATTCCCACCTTCCTAATTTCCTGAATAAGTATTTCCCAAGTGGTTTTTCTGGTTCCTTTTCTGACTTTTTAAATAATTTCATGTTATGGAACTACTCCTTAGGTTGAGTAGTTGTGAAATATTGATCTCCTGCTAAATCCCTGAATTAAGGATCMCTTTCTTTTCCTTCAAATATCATTAAGAAAAAAAAAAGAATTAAAGAATCATATATTGATATAATATATTAAAGAAATGCTTATATCTGTATAGTTGTTAGCATTAATAAGAACATAACTAGTAGACAAATTCAGGTGAAATCTTWTTGTTTGGAATGTGACCAGCAGCTGTGTTCTTGGCATTTTTCATTAGAGACTTTAATATTGCTTGCCTTTAGGTGATGTCAGATATAAAAATGAAAGCAATACAGGAGCTTCAGCTAGAAGAGGAGCTAGGTAAGTGTACCACTTATTTTTTTAGAGGTGATAATGTTAGAATTTGCTAACTGACTTCCTGATTAATGGGAGAGAGTATTCAAAACAATTCAGTGCTGTGAAGCTGTTGGTTGAGGACAGGATGTGACTGATTTAGAATTCATTTAATTCTGAATAAATTTTTTTCCCTAGCTTAMAAAAAAAAAAAAAAAAAGCCCTGATTAAAATGTGTTTTATGAAGCTTTTATGTTCATCTACTAGTTTTTCAGAATCTGTTTTAATCACTGTAGTAATTTTATTGTTAATATCCTCTTTTTTGTTGTACTACTACACTGTAAACTGAAGTAATTTTTTTTGTCTTAATTCTCTTTTAAGTTACTCTGTTTTACTTAATGTCTGTATTGATTCCTTTACACCTGGTGACATTTGGCCAATTTATGGCCTTTTGTCAATTGTGACTAATRACTGACTTCAAAGAGAAAGTATCCTTTCATGGAAAGGATTTTTAGAAAAGCCCAAAGATTCAGACAGCAGTTCATCAGTCTGTAGAAAATACTTTCCAACTGTGCTTCTTATGTAACACCTTCAGAATGAAGCCTTTAACATAAACCTGCTGCTGTCATTAATTTTTAATGTTACCTGTCTAAACTTTTAAGTCAATTTTTTTGTGACTTGTTGTAGTTAATACATCTAACTCTTCTCTTTTACTTTTCCTTGTTCCTCTCATTACAGCCAATGACAGCTGTCTCAGACCTGTTAGTGGAAATGGGAAACTTCTCTCTCCAGGTAAAATTTATTTATTTTTTGTATCACTCAGTGAGAAGTTAACTTTAACCAGTGTTTAGCAGAAGAAAATTCCCAACTTTGCTTTTGAAGTTGTTGTGCCTTCAGGGAGAAACTGAGTATATCAGATTTGTACTCGCTGAAAAACATTTTCCTGTATTTTTGGGTTTTTTTCTTGGTTTTTTTTTTGTTTATTTGTTTTGGTTTTGTGGTTTTTGTTTTTTTTTTACTACGTTACCAGCACAGTGCATTAGTAAGATTGCAGTCAGGAAGCCAAAGACAGATACTAATTCCCTTCCATTCAGTACTTGTCAAGCTACGTCTGGGTTAGACTGTCTGCTTTACGGCTCCCCATTATAAGAGGAGAAACAAACAAACAACYTCTACAAACTGGGCCAGCCCAAAGGATAGCACTTGGAGTTTTGCGGGGTCTAGAGCACATGAAGTGGGAGGGAAGGTGGTTTTGGTCAGTGAGAGAAGAGAAAGCTCAGGGATATCTAATCTTCAGCTGCCTGACCGTAAGCTGTAGAGAAGATGGAAACAGGTTCTTCTCGGGGGTGCACACCGAAAGGAGCAGAGCCAACAGGTAAGAGCTACAGCAAGGAAATTCTGACTGCATATGGGGGATTTCACAGGAGGAGTGCTCAATCACTAGCACATGGTCCCATGGAGAAGCCAAAAGGAAAGTTCCCTCCATGGAGATGATTAGAACTTGACTGGAAAAAGCCTGGAACAACCTCAGCTGACTTAAGCAGGTCTTAATTTGAGTAGTGGTTTGGACCAGGTAACCTACAGGCATCTTTTCCATCTGATTTTTTTCTGTAACTCCTTAGGTAGGAGGCAGGGAGTCAGCCTTTATTCTTCAAATAGAGCAAAACAGCATTAGTAGACTTGCTGATGTAATGAAAGCACTGTATAAATGCAGTTTTCTGAATGTTGTGGAATACTTTTGTTACTCTAAAGAGCAGCCTAATAGAATGGATGCTTTGTTTTTAGGAAGTAGCATTTTTATTATGTTTTCCTTTATTTTCTCCTCCCCCAAGTGCCAGAGGATTATACTGTCAAGGAAGCAGAACTGAAAATGGGAAGCTTGTTAGGGCTGTGCCATGGAAAATCTCCAACTTCTACTCAGGTAAAATAGTACTGTGACTGACTGTGACTAGTGCTGCTAGTGCTGCTTTTATGCTCTGTTTGTTTCTTAATATTTCTGTTAGTCCTCTATTTTCTTTTGCAATGATTGCACTAATAAACTGGAATGAGGAAAAATTATTGATCACTGGCATTGAGAAATATTTGTATATATAGGCATTAGGAGTCATATCSTGTGCCTCGGTTACAGAAGGGCAAGAACTTGTACTTGACTAGTTGTTACAGTTCGTTTGGGTAATGGTAAATCGTTAAGTTGCAGTAATCCATCTGTTTGCAGCTTTCCTTTTTCTGTGCTCAGATATGCCTGTATTTTAATAAAGAACCTAAAGTAAGAAAAGAAAGATACTGCATTTGATATCTGCAAGTTGTAAATCTGAGGGGAAAAAAAAAGAAACAAAAAAAGTAAGCAATCAACCAAAAAACACTGATGTATATTTCTGATAATCAGATGCTTCCCTCCCCTCCCACTCCTACCCYCCCAAGCTAAGGAAATATAGAGATATGACAAAATATGTCTTAAGCTAGCAGATTTTTGTTCTCATTTGTGCAGGCCAAGGACATGTACATGTGGTTGATAGCTGTGATTCAAGTACATGTGCTTCTCCTGTCTTTACTGCCTAGATCATTCGATTTAGCTAAAAGCAATTTTGGTGGTGTTTGATGTCAGACACRCAAAGGTGTTGTATGCATGCATCATGGAATATTATTTCACAGCATTTCCATCATTAACTATATATTCTGATAACTATTCCTGCATTTTCAGCTCTTCTTGTATTTTATTGTTGGGAACAACCAACACACAAGCCCTGAAATGGAGATAGTTGTGGAAGAGACCACCTCTGTCAAAGAGGTAAGTYTAGGTGCTCTTAAAACATTTTTTGGTGCCTGGGCTGGTTCTGTTCCTGCAGAACTTTTGCCTCATACCATATGTTGTTCAGATCACCAGGTAACACTGAAAGAAAAGAAGCTTTTCATGTCAAAAAACGGTGGGGAAGAATGCTTTGACCTTTCAACAAGTAGACCTGCTTGATTCCTTGGACCTGCTTGATTCCTTATATGAGTGTAGTCTGACTGTTCTGTTCCCTATACAGCTTGCAGCTTGCTGCTCCTTTCAAAAAAAAAAAAAAAAAAAAAGCAATCCTCAAAATGATGTGCAGTTATGGCAGAGCCTAGCAGAGTCTTGTGATATGGGAGTCAATATTTATGCCTTTCAGTTACTGAGCAGTTAGTCTCTCCCTTTCAACAAGGCTACAAGTTGGGGTTGGTCTGACAGCATTGCTTGAAGAGCACTTAAGCCAGCTTCAGCAGCTGCCATGCCAAAGTTAAGACAGAAAGCACTATTTTAAAGCAGTGTCAAGTCTTTAGGGATGTACTTACCAAAAGTTGTTCTTGACTTATGTTTGATATCGCCAGCTTGATTATTTTTTGGGATAGGTCACTAGCATTTTCAGACTGCTTCAAAGGAATTTGCTTCAGTAAAGCAACACATTGAGAGCACTTTTTTTTAATAGCTTGTGAAAGCTTTCTCATCTGTAGTAGTAAATTTCCTACTTTTTCATTTCATACCTCAAGAATGTATACTCTGTCAATATATTTATATTGTTTCTAGGTATTCACCATGAATCAGCCATTCAGTTTCCATATGCTAAAAAATCTTGTACAGATTTGCTGAAGACTTCATTTCCCAACCTATGCATTGAGTTAAGCCTCACCATATATTTCTTTTCTTTTTTTCAGTGTTTGAATTTAATGCTGGAAAAATCTGGATTGTCAGGTTAGTTGTGTTATGTTATTATTTAAAGAGGTCTCTCTAAGGGATTTCCAGTTTTCTAAGAACCCTCTTGCCAACCCAAAACTTAATTTAAAAATCCTTGCTTTATTAGTGATTTATGTGTCATTGTAATCTGGAAGGGCAGAAGAAAGAAATTCAAACAGAGTTCTGCTTTGGTGCAGGCTGRCTGTGCAGTAGCCCTTAAATATCAGCTTCAGCTTTTATAATTAATCTAAATATGACAAAATTCACACTTCCTAGGTTATTTAAGTGCCTGTGTCAATGGAGTAGTTTGGCTGTTTGGACAAGATTCATCTGTTGCAGTGGGACCCATTACATGAGGTTAATTGTAAAAATTGGAGCGATCTTAAGCTATTTTGTAGAGTTTAGTTAATGGAGAGCCCTGTTTGACCATTATTTGGAAGTCGAGGTGGTAGCAGTTCTAGCTGTTAAACTTCAAAATGGGGGCTAAGGAGGATACCTAGATAACAGTGGTGTCACATGCGAGTTCCTTGGCACAACATCTCTTTCTGATGCTGCTGGAAGAGAGGTGAGAGAAAAGCCTGGTGTCGCTGTGTTTTCRAGTTCTGAGTCTAACCTAACCTTTCCTGGATGCTGAATTCTCTGTTGCTGTGGGGTGAAGGCTGCAAAGTTGGCCACACTCTAGGAAACATAAAAGTCCACCTGAAAAATATTACTATGAAAATACACAGAGTAGCYCAAGTGAAAATGAAATATTGTGCTCGTATGTGCATATACATATGGGCAGAGCAGTTAATAATGCCTTGAAAATTGAAACTTAACCTTTTTCATTTCCTTGTGGTATAGGTTCATTGCCAAGAAATAATGGTTCTATTTTTATTGCTTGCTTTATATTACTGTTGTTTGAGAAGTTGAATTTTACCTTGTAGAGATTCATGATCTGACTACTCTTATTTGAAGCAATGTCATAGATAGTGGATTTTGAAGTTGTAGTTTTAAAAACTGCCAGCTACTATTTTCCCATCAGAATTCATTGACGAGATTGAGCTTTTAGTTATTTTGGACCCTAGAGAGAATCTTTAAAGTGTATTTTAGTCTCTCGCTATTGGCCAGAAAAAAAAAAAACCCACAATTAAATTCCTTCCTCTYCTACATAATGCTTCATATAGGTGCTAATTGCAAAGTATTGTAGTTTCTGGACTGTATTATCCCTTTTCCTCTAATATGAAGTCTGCCAGAGATGGAGAAAGTAGACAGAAGGGGATGGAGAGTTTGATTTCTTCTTTACAATAAATTTTTTACTGTTATCCGTATCATCTGTATTAATAACTAATATGATGTCTTTGTTATTCTTACAGCATCGTTTTAAGGCCTGTTTCATCAGTATGTTGTAATGATGAGGGAAGTTCAGTGACAACTTATGCTCAACATTTCCACAGCTGAAACTTTTTCCCTCTCGACTTTTTTAGTTTTCTTCCACAGTTTTTAGCTACATGTTGTCATTTCCCTTCCTTTGGTTTCCTCATGAACCAGGGAAATTATGTAGCTTTAGCAAGAGAGTTCATAAAGACAGACAGACATCTGCAAAAAGGAGAGATGGTCACTTCAAAGAGGCAGAAATGTGTTTCTGGGGCCTGGGGAAAGGAGCTGAAGCAACTTATATGTTCTTTTCAGTCTCTAATTTTGTCAAAGTTGTAGAAATGGATAGGCTGTTAAGACACAGATTTTTTTTTAATATATATATATATATATGTTATTGATAGTAATCTTGTTGCCTGATAGTTTTCCCTCTCTACTTATTTTTGATAGGTGACAATTGGCATTTGAGAAGGCTTGACTGGTGCTAYGAAGCAGGGGAAGCGTTAAGTCAGGAAGTAAGTGGGTCTTGTTTTGGGCTTGAATYATGCAATATGTAGTCTAATGTAGTCTATTTTTCTTTAGAGCCTTTTCCTTAAAACACATCTGTGGAGTATATTTGTGGGTGATACTTATTAGACGTGCTATCCTATTTTTGCAARGCTTTATGAAGACAGTACTGCTGTACCTGTTGTTAAAGTTGAGTCTTAAGCATCCTCCTCTCAGGGACTTTTATTAAGCAATAAACAATAACAACAATAATCAATAACAACAAAGTATTAATTGGTAAAATATGGAGATTGAAAGGAAGTGGATGGGATCAGTGAGATGTTCTAGAAGAACTTTTAAATTGAGGACTTAAGTGAATAGCATGCAGTCTTGCAAAGTTATCTCCAACTGCTGGCTGTCAGGTGGATATTTATGTGCCTTGTTGTGCAAAAGCAAAACACTGGTCTTTTTTGGTATTCTTGCATTAAAAAAAAAAAAACATTCAGGAAACAAAACACAGGGACTTGCAGGCTTAGAACTACACTGTGCTTTCTCTTTCTCTAGAATGCCACTCTGAAGGAACTGAATGTTTGCAGAGGGGATACTTTGGTTTTAACTGAAGGAAAGCTYCCACCAAAGGTAAAATTGAGTGTTGTTTATGTTCTTTAATGAACTGGGAGTTTTTTGACACTTGAATACGATAGCTACCAGGTTGTTTTTGTTTGCTTTTCAGGGATTCCTGAAAATACCCATCTGGTGGTACAAGCCTTTACATCGTATGGAGCATGGAGGGAATGCACGAGACCAAGTGAACGGTGTGAGCTGCAAGATGGARGCTTTGCAGGTGTCTCCAGCAGCAGGTGAGCTCGACTGGCTTATGAAAGGAACAATATCTTTTCTGTTAGGACAGTAAACTCAATCATATTGACTCTACTGTCTGTCTCTCTTTTGCTGGGTCTCCRTCTCCCACCAGAGTATACCCAAACACACATGGATCTATGTTATGCTGGCAGTATAGAAATACCAGGAGAAGCTTCTTTGGAAGACTTGAAGATTCAGGTTAGATGTTCTCCTGTGTTCTGAATGTACAGCAACACTRTGATTAATTGAGCTATATTAATACCTATTTTTTATTTCCTTTTCCCTTGTCTCCAGTATGTTCTGATATGGCATTTGCTTATATGCCATGTTYAGTGGTAAGTACCAAGAGGCAATTTGAGCATGTAGCTCAGATATTTCCTTAGTATGTTCCCTGCAGTTGCCATTCTACCTGTCACGTTTCCCCAGCTGCAAAAGCCTTGCTGCACTTCATCTGAATCTTTGGCTTACAGGCGTATTTTATTTCACAATGTAAAAATGATGAATTAGAGGAACACACCTATACAAGCACTTCCTAAAGAACCACTTGCCATTTCCACATCGTTCCTATATTAGTTTCTTTTTGTGTGTGTTTTCATATGTTAACCTAACCAATGAGGAAKTGATTTAGATGCAGAGAAGATGGTATTTGTCATTTGTGAAAATTTTTGTGTCTTGGTTTCCTTGGCCAGAAACTAAGATGCACAAAAAGCTGCTTCCGTAGGTATTTTTAATTAGAAAAATGTGATTTAATGCACTTGCCAAAACAAACAAAAAAACCCCAACCAACTATCAAACAACTCTGTTAKAGATCTCTTCTACTCTTCAAACAGTTGGTTGTTCTAATTAAACTGCATTATTATCCCTCCTAGTTCTGATCCATATCAACACTTGTTGGTTTTGGGTGAGACTTCTGTTTCTCAGTCTCACCCAAACTGCTGCTGTGATGCTGCTGGGGTCATTTGCATCTTATGAATATAGAAATTTATCTTGGCGTGGAAATAATATAGTTTGGTTAAAAGAGTAAAGGCACTTGCTCATCACTTGGCTGGAGATYGTGGTCATTATTTTGTTAGCCTCATTCTTCTAGTTATAAAACGTGGTTTAAAAATAAAAAGCATTTACCTGAGAGAACTATGTTAAATTGAGAAATGCCGGGAGAAAATGAAGTCCAACTTGCTCTGAGATTAAAAAAAAGAATATGTTCATCTTCACCACCACCTGTAAGCTGCAAGCAACCATCGGTACAGAATAAGCCTAAATACYCTGACTTGTTTCTGTTTGTTTCAATGCTGCACTGAAAAGCAATCAAGTGATTTTCTTCATTTCTCCAAGCAGACTGACTACTGGAATTATTGAAGAGATGCTTGTTTTTTTCAGGCCATGACTTTGCCGTGTTGCCAGGAGCAAATCATTCCCCTACCTGCCTTTCTCAGAGCCTGGACAGTGGAAAATAAGCGCCTGGGCAAGCTTTTACGGAGCAACAGGCAGCAACTCAAGTACGTTCGTTACTAAACACTAAGTGACATAGCAACAGACTGATGGTTTACTGAACTGCGAGACAGATTGGTAGAGAAACAAAATCAGTCAAATGTCAACAGAAAGCTCTCTTCTGCTTGTTCCAGTAGTTGCAAGAGGTGCCCTACTGAAGTTCTGTGGAAGGGAGAGGTGGGAGCATAAATGATCATATGCTTATTTGGCCAAGCTTTATTTTAAATGGTTTTGAGTGCAGCTTATACACCTTCCTGTGTTTTGGGTTGGGTTCCAATAGCACCTTGCTTTGGTTTTGCAAATAA
Source organism: Eudromia elegans (assembly GCA_003342815.1). Lineage (NCBI taxonomy): Eukaryota > Metazoa > Chordata > Aves > Tinamiformes > Tinamidae > Eudromia > Eudromia elegans. Next base: position 825,454 of record PTEX01000229.1, on the reverse strand, counting down.
TTGAAATAAGGTTATATGATTGGAAATAGTGTGTATAATCTTTGTTTTGTTATCAGTGAATATAAACTGGGAGCTAAAGTGGAAATCTGCATAGAACCTCTGCAAAAAGAAGAGAATTTGGGGTAAGTCCTAATACCTATTTGTGTATGCTTGAGATGAGACTTAACCTGGCATATTTTAATTTAAATACTTTGTTGCAATTACAGATATCATTATTTTGTGCAAGAATACTTTGGAGCTTTCATTTTCTGCTCATAGGGGGAGAGAGGGAAGGAGTAGCAATTTGGGTTTTTGAAAGGATGATTCACAAAAGGTGTCTATCTTCTTCCTCATGACAGCCCCCATGAACTGTTGCTTCGAGTACAGATGGGCATACCAGGACAGAGGGACTACTACCACCCCACAGATATGGTCTGGGATATCTCCAAAGAATGCACAACCTGGGCACTGAGGCAAAGAATTGCTTCTCACTATTGTCTCCCTGTAGATAAGATTGAAATAGCCAAATACTTCCCTGAAAAATTTGAGTGGCTGCCGATATCTAGCTGGGTAAGATCTGGAATAACCAAGTCTGACAGCTGTTCTGAGAAAAGGGCTTGTGCTGCAGTTTTCAAGTATATGTATTTGAGTGCATAGCCTTATGTTCCTGCAACATAAACAGTGAGGTGWCTTTTGGGAAGTGAGGGAGTTCCTTTGTCTCCTTAGGAGTCTGCTTAGGTCTTTTCAAAATCATCATGAAGACAACAGGTGTTTGAGCACTTCTTCAGATAGCGGTACTTGCAGTTCTGCCACCTTAGCCAAGTAAAAATTTGGGGGGAAGAGAGCTATTTTGGCTACAGAGAATAAACCAGTCCTGCAACCATCTCATCTCATCATTCTTATACCAATAAAATTGCTTATACAGGTTGAAAAGCTCGCTGCAGGTCCTAAGCATGGAATCATTTGCTGTATGATATGAGGCAAATGTATRTATTTCATTGGATTTTTCCCACCTATCACTATAGAAGTTAGGTAAGAGAAATAATGGAGATTGATGGAGATAAAACAGAATGAAAACATTTCTTGTCACTGTACAGGGTGCCCTGTGGTTGAGTCACTGTTACCTAGTAAGGAAGTGTCCTTTAATATGCTTTAATGTGACCAGGAAGGGCAAGAGACAGATAAATGTTCCTATTTGTTTGGGTTTTTTTGCTTTATTTAAGTGAGCTGCAGGACAAAAAAAAGCATCTGACAAAAATGAGTATTCAATTTTTTCTACAATAAACCTCTCTGTTTATGGAAGAACAGCTAGTGGGGACATTACATACTTAGAAGGAATTGTCAGCAAATACCAATTTGAGCAGCATTCTGAAATCTACCATGTATGAATCTTCTGCTTTGATTTTATTCAGATGCAACAAATTTCCAAGAGGAAACGGAAAAAAAAACAGGAGAGTTTACAGTCAGCACCTTATCACCTGAAAGAYGGAGACATCATTGGAGTGAAGGTAAATGAACTTTAGATTAGGTTAAGGCACATCCCCCTTGCACTTTCTTCATTTTTTCCTTACACCTGAATGAAATTGCTGATATATGAATCTGGATCATATACTGTATGGACAGGGGAAGTCTATTTCTGTTGATGTTTTTTGCACTTTTCCTCTTGTTTTTAATTAGCCTGGTAGAAATGTGGTGCTTTCACCGTTAGATCCTGCTGTGGGCACTAGAGGGCAATACTCAGAGGCGCTTCTGCGGCTCTCCCTTAGCCAGTGCAAAGTCACTTTTTGGTCTCTGCTCAAAACACTGTCCAGAGGAAACTGGATTCTTCTTGCCCTTGTTTTATATACTGTGTTTTCCAAGTGAGAATAAAGTCCAGGAACAGTGTATGAAAATACACTAATACACTTGATCCCTTTTGACAACAGAATCTTCTCCTTGATGACACCAAGGACTTCAGCACAGTGAGAGATGATGTTGGAAAAGAGAAACAAAGGCAGCTGGCGTTAGAAAAGAAGAAAAGGTGAATATTTACATCCATTTTTCTTTTGATATATTCAAGATTTTTCTTTTGTTGGTGGGTTTGTTTTGTTTTTCTCCACTTTTCACAGTAACTTGTTGCCTGGATGACTCTTTAGCACAGTGATAGCAGGGTGCTCTTAAAGCACGCAACCCCAGTAGTGCTAAAGGAAGCATCCACATTGATAAAAGCAATTCAAAACTTCCTGTTTTAAGTGCATGCCATGTTCCTGCACTGAACCTCAGTTTTAACCTTGCAGCACACCAAGTTTGGCACTGTCTCAGGATGAGAAATGGGCTCTCTGTACAGGCCTTATACGAGATACAAGTGGGAGGTTGCGAAGTTGTTCTTGGGCATAGGTGAAAATCAGGTTTTAGTCCACCTGACGTATGCCACTAGTGCTTMGGCTTAACCCAGTACTAAGCATCTATCTATCTTTCTCTTTTTAATAGCCGACAAGCTGAACGTTTACAGAACCACATTTTAYCCGAGGAGAAGGTGAATATTAAGCCTCGTAAACCAGAAGTGGCTCTTTCGATCAAYGTCGGAGTCTTCAGATAGCACCAGGCAGCCGGTTTCTCGACCGGACTGCCGACACGCTCAGCTGGAATGGAGTACCTCAACTGGACCAGCGAGAGGGATGGCCTTCCYTGAAGTGTCTTCAAGAATCACCGAGACAGACTGAGTTTAGCTTTCAGGGTGACTCTGCTTTTATTTAATCTCTGGTGAAGTGCTTTAGCATCCCTTTCCCGTGTGGTACTTATTCTCAGGCTAGGAAAATGCACTTTATCCATGAGAAAACCGATTAATATATTGTGTTAACCTTTCAATGATTGTTTTGTTAYCACTCTTTTTTTATATCAGGAAAAAATGGCATCTTGCACCATCGCTACAGAGTTTTCTAGGTTTTTTTTTAATGTAATCATAAACATTTTCTGTTTGTTTTTCAGCAGTTACTGTTCCATCTCTCATCACTGAAATCACTAGGGATACTAGAATTTGATTTCCTGTCTGATATATAAGTCAGTAGAAGCTTGAATCGGATTTCAGACGTGAAAGACATGTGGTAGTCTCTGCACAAAGCATTTCTAAATTAACTCCACAGAGGAACAAGTTCAAAATTTGTCAAGCTCTATAACCCAAGGACCTATGATTTTGTGATAAGGAACATAAATGCAATAGCCTTGGATTTCGAAGTTGTTAGTGCTTTTTTATTGTCCACAAGCTTTATTAACATACAACAAGGTTAGAAAATATAGGCAGATCCGAAAGCTGGCCTTAGTGGGTTCTATTTGACTCTGTAAAAAGGCTTATATTTTCAGTTTTCCTATTTAGAGGATTTTCCTTCACTTTTCATTTGTTCAGCTGTTTTAATACCCTTTGAAGCATTTGAGAAAGAGCGAGAAAATGCTTATCTTGGTGTTGATTTACAGCTTCCATAATAGAAGGGATATATGTTGTTGAATGCCAGYTGAACCGCTTATCAAAAGTTCTTGTCTGTTAAGTAAAATGTTGACAAAATTGTTGCAGAACTGGATCTCAAGATTGAGGACATGTGTAAGTATCAGAGACCACTTCTGTTAGCGAGGCTGGGAATCAGGGTTTAGTAAAACTCGATGTTTTTATCWCCTTTATTTAAACATCTCAAATATTTACAACAGTTAATGGCATTCCCCCCTGTTCATGATAAGCTGTAAGTTAGTTTCCTATCAGACTCGTAGTTTTCTTCGAATATAAATAGTACTGACAAATTAAACAGAACTCTTAATGGCTTTTTTTTTGCTTATAATTGGACTTTAAACAATGATAAGCTGTTACCTTCTACCTTTCSTTTTTCACAAACTGTGCAGTGCCATAGTAGAGTGCTGATGGCATGTTATGTGTTTGCATTTTCCCTCTGGATATTTGCAGGAATTGATTCCTGGGTCAGATGAGGTTTGTTATCAAATACACTACAAAGCCTTGTTGAATTGCACAAATAGCTTGCAAAACAAGTTTGAAATGGGTAAGGCAATGTTCAAATATGACTTTTGAAATATAGGCTGAAATAACTTTGAAACTATAATAATGAGTAAACAAAATACTTTGGAAGACTTGTAGCAAATGGCTTCATGTATGTGTAGAAGTTGTAGAAAATACTAATACAGCAGACTGCAAAAATCCTCTGATGTAACTTTTACAGTTTAAAATTATTCTGCTGTTTTGGACAGTTTTAAAAGAAATARCTCAGCTCTGAGAGAGAGGGGRAAAAAAAGCTGCTCCTCGTCTCGAAGCCTGTGAACAGTAATTATTTCATGTATTTTTAAAATTTAGCAGGTTGCTTTGTGATGTCCTAGACTGATTCAGCCAGAAGGAGGACATTATMATTTCCTAACGCTTTTGGTCTTCGTTTTTACTTGAATAATGTAATCCTAGTTCTCTGGATGGATTTCTTTCCTTTGAGTGAGGGCAGCCTCAGTTGCTTTTCCCTCCTTCCACTTTAACAGTAGTTCTTCTGCACCAGAAGCTCGTAGACGTTGTCATACCTGCTGATTACCAAGGTAAATAAGGAATCTTTGTGTTCGCAGATTACTGCATTGCACTTACTTTGCTGTCACTTTAGCTCCTCAGATCCCATTCTGGACAACTGTACTGAGCTTGACTCTTTAATATATTTTATCCTCACCTACTCTGATCTGTTCCTGAAAACATGAAGTTTGGAAAAATTTAAATACRGATTCCAAGCCCCGAAGTGGGGATTTTAGTATGTGCCTTTGTTGAAGTGTGATGTAGCAGTGCCTGCACTGAACCAATATTGAATTATTTCTAATGTTGGCTCAAAATGCATATTTTTTTCTTAGAATTACTGTGGACCACTCCACAATGGAAGGGTTTGTTAAAAATGGGGGAGAGGGAATACCTTTTTAAAATGGAGTCTTTGTGATTCCACAGTTTATCATGGTTATATTTCGAGGCTGGGGAAAAAGCTTTCATCTTTATTTTTCAAGTGTACTTCACAAAATAAAGAGTCATTTATATATGTCTATTTAGTTGGTCTGTATGTGGCTGACTGGCATGCGTTGTTTGGGAAGGGGGTAGATTATTTTCCAATGCTGAATGAGGCTCAACCTCAGTTGTACGTTCAGAGTTTTACACTCTGCAAGGTTTCTCTCAGTATCTTGGAAAACAGGGTGCTGGATTGTGGGTTTCTTGCTGAAAGGCAGTGTCAGTTTCTTGGGTAGCAAGTGCTTTGCATTTTTAAAACTGYTTTTTTTAAAAGCTTCCTTAAGCTTTAAGTGAACCCTAGAATTTGATTGAAAAGGCTGTATTCAGACTGTGATCAGTAAGGATCCAACACTTGCTTTTGCTAAAAATTTTCCTGTCTAATCATTGGGGAGAAATAAAATAAATGAGGGAAAAGGGGGAAACTGGCCTTGGGCCCCCCTAGGTGCTTCCTTGCCGATAGATTTTACTGGAGCAAGCGAGTGCTCGCGCGTTGTGCTGGGTAACCATTTTTAATTTCCTGTGCACCTCGATTGGGCTGTGTCGTGCAGCTCCAGGCTGCCCTCGGAGCTTCCTGATGCCCATCCCCCTGGGGCAGCATCCTTCCCATGCCGAGCCTGCTGGCGTCATCACCTCCAGGCTCCGTTCGCCCTTACTGCAATTCCCTTCTTCCAGGGGCTACCAGATTTTGGGGCCCATCAGCCACAGGTCTGTTAGTCAAATTGCTCTTTGCTTGCTGTTTTGCTGGCAATCGTGGGGCATCGCTGCTTGTTTCTGGATGCACCCAGTCCTTGGTGCTGTGGTACAGGAGTCGCTGAGATGACCCCAGGCTTCTGCTGCTGTGTCTGACTCCCCTTCCTGCTGGCCACCCTCGTGGCTCCCTTCCGCACTTTAACTCTGGCTTGTGCACTATTGCTGCCCTTAAAAAAGAAGAAAAAAATTAAAAAGAATGGAATTCAGGAAGCAGACTCACTTATATATGGCGACTTGTGGTTATAAAACAACTCCTGGGTGGCTTCTGTGAATTATACCTGTGTTTTTAATGCTTAGAGTTTTTAACCCTTCTTCCACCCCCAGTCCCTTTGCTTTAAGCAGGAGAGTAACTGTCTCTGCTAGATGCTTAGCACRTGGGCAGGTTCTGTTTTGTTGGAGCATGACAGGCTCGGCATGGCCAAAATAGTGTTGCTGTTCAATTGCCATTTATTTGGGTTCCTTAACAGATGTCTTACAGTAGTAAATTTAACCTTATTGCCATAGAAACAATACCTTGGTAGTCACAAACTACAGCCAGAGAGTCTCTCCTTCCTTTGATAAAAAAGAACAGTTTAAATTCTGACTAAGGAATCATTTTTTAGTAATGATTTATGAATCCTTGACTTTTCAGATCAGACTTAGTTTGCACGGCTGGCAGCAGAATAAAATTTGTTGAAAGGCTGATGGCGAGATGCAGGATTTGCAGATTATCAACTTGCTGATCATGCTGTGTACACAAAACGACATGAAATCAAGTTGACTTGCAAAGGAAATAGGTCAGTGTTTTACTTCCGTTTCGGATTAGACAGCAAAAGCTTTTATTAAAAAAAAAGATTTCTGGAATACATATTCATGAGCCTAGTAATTCACAAAGCACTGAAGGTACAAAAGCTGGGACAAAAAAMCTATGTGCCTTAATTCACATTATGGTTGCATGATTTTGTTTCTTAGTCTACAAATCCCATGTAAAAACAGTGAGGGTATATTTAAACTACATTTCTATTTTTTTAAAAAAAGGTAAAAGTATAAACTAGATGATATAAAAGTTAAAATAAGGATATAATAAGCATGCCCAGTTAGAATAATCCTAGGCTGTGGTTCATAATGAAATGCCACAAATAATCCATTATTAATCCTCCTGTTTTCTTCACAGATGTCATTTGAAAGCAATCAAGAGATGCACGAAGTTGCTGCATTGTTAGCTGCTTCTGCTTGCTTGTAGGAAGGAGGAAATAGAAATTAAAACATCTGTGGCTTGGGGAAAAAAATGTAGAAAAAGGACTGCAACAAGTACAATCGAGCTTAGGCACACCCAAGACAAACTTAAAATGTGTTTATAATGTAAGTATTGAGTCCTGTAATGAAGCTGCTGTATTTGATCCTTTCCAAAATTATGCTAATTGAGGTAAAGAAGAATTTGTCAACACAAGCAAGGAAAGTTCTTGTGCATTAACGATAATCATAAAGCCATTAAGATAAATTGCTGGTTTAAAAAATGACCAGGTGGTGCATCAGTCTGTGTATCATGGACTGCAATGTGTTCTCCTAGTGATGKTTTTTTCTAAGGAGGCCCCTTGAGGGAGCGGACGAAGACAGCAGCAGCCATCCTGGCTCACCCTTTGCCAGGTTTTCCAGCATTCCCRTGTCCGTGTGCAGATCGGAGGCACCCGCTGTTCAGAGCTCAGTGTGGAGAAGGGCCTTTGCTTGCCTCATGTTTTCAATCACTGCAGAGAAAACACCAGTGTTACCGTGAGGTTCAAAGGGGATCAGACAGAAGTCTGAAATTGTGCTGTTGGAGTGCAAGAACTAGAGGAGGAAGATTGTGAGCCTAAATATCAGTGTTGTTCTCGGCTTGTCCAGGGAAACGGGCTTGCTCTCTTTGTTGCCCCATAGCTTTTGAATTTGCCTCATTTCAGTTCGCTGTGATCTGGAGCTTGAGGCCTCAGAAAATTACCATTCTTGAAATGTTATTGAAGTGGGCAGCCGAGAGAAGGGAGAGCAGAGGCACCAACCCTTAGGAACTAACTACAGTATTCATGGATTATTTATTTTTAAGCTTTATACTTACCCCTAGGCCCAGAAGTATTGCAACTGGAAACCACTTCAGTGGCTCAGTTGTTTCAGATTATGAAGGGGAACAGCAATATGCTAAAGTCTGCAAAYGCTTTCAACAGAAGTAGTTTGGGGTTTGGGGGTCAAACTTGCACCACACTTGGAAACACCAGGACCCTGGCAGCCCTCAGGGGTTCAGACACTGAGGATAATTTCCCATAGTTCACAACCTCATTTTTCAGAAATATTAGTTGTTTGTTTGGKTTTTTTTTCCCTCCCAGAAGGGACTTGCACTATAACTTCATTCATATTTGTGTGAATTAAGTGCTGTGAGCAGACTTTATGGCAGAATCAGATAATGACATTTCTGAAGGTTCTCCGGTGTGCTATTCCTTTATCTGTATTGCTTTTCTATAAACGTGAAGTGGCTAAAGAAAGATCAGTTTAGTACYCGTTTCACTCACAGGTTGAAATATCTTGTGGCTCATAGGTGTACATCCTGTTCCCATATTTGCCGGTTATATCAGCTCGCACTGTCATAGAAGGATCTTGAAGAAGGTAAAAAAGAGTCCAAGTTATCAGCAATAAAGAGTTTGTGGAGTGGGAAAGAGGTGGTTAATTTTGTGAGAATTAAAAAAAGTGAGTTTTGAAAATGGTGTTTGCTGGTCTCTATGGCTGGAAAGATACGTTTTTGAAGCATGAGAYTCAGCAGCTGTTATTTTAGTGACAGAAGTCTACTTCTGAAACTCACCATGAGAAGACTCATGTAGGAGCTTGGTGTGGTGGCTCAGGAGAATGGGCCGTTGTTCTGTTCATACGCAACAGTTTGACCATAGATTTGCTTATAGCTATTGCTTATGGTTCATAAGGGACCTCTTTTTCTGTCCTTGGGTGAAACCTTTATCAGTTGTTTGCGCATGTGCTTGGAGTACAAGGCCAGTTTAGTTATAGCCAGTTTAGACTTCCCTTTTGAAAGCCTTGGTTATTCTCACACTGTAAGGTGTTCAAAAGAGTATTAGTTATTACTTGGAGCACCATGGATTCAATGGAGAACTATGCGGGGAAAAAAAAATGCTGCCAGCTCTCGGTATTGTTCAGGCTCTTGTCCCAGCTGCAGAGACTTACCAACAAAGAGGATCCGAGGGACGTAGTGGCCATCGGGTGCCAGGTTATCGTCGCTGCTGGAGTGCTGTTGGAGAGGTGGACAGGCTCACAGTGATGGGGAATCTCTCAAAGCACTCCGGAGTGCTAGGAAGGGGCTCAGTCAGCTCAACTTGCCTCAGTATGTCAGCCAAGCTTACCTTGCCTCATGTAACTGTCTGCCACCAACCAAGGATTTTGGTCGCATGCAAGAAGCTGGGACAGGGGATGGATGGATACTCCAAGTGTGTAGCTTGGACAGACTAATGACTGTTTGTTTTTCTTTTTATTTATTTATTGCTTATATTAGCATTTTTGCCTATGGTTGGAGAACGCACAACATATTGTATTYCTATACTGATATGCATGCACGTGTGTGTATGAAAGTGTCTCTCTGGCCTCCCTCCAAGAAGTAACTGTGCTGATGTTTTGAAATACTGTTGTATATCCCCAGGAATATATAAAACTATGTGTATGTAATGTGTATGATTCCATTTCAGATTTTAAGATAGTTTATCCTGCTCCACAATAAACATGTAGATTAGTATTTTAAATTTAAACTTACCACTAGATTAAGCATGATGAAGTCTTCCTTAGCCATCTGCTGAATCTCTCTGCTAGAAGCAAAAGCTTTCTTTAAAGCTAAAGGAAAGAGAAATATGTTTTTGGGGTGTGGGAGAGGGGCAGGGAATTGTATCATTACTTTTCAGGATTTTTCAGTATGTTTTATGGATCCTAAACCCACTGGGATGCACCAACAAAACTTTTTGACAAGCACATGTCACACAGAGGTTGGAGGACTTGGCTTTAGTAAAGGAAAATGCAATAGAGAACCTGAAATGATGAGGTACTGAGATATTTCTATCGCACTGGCATGGTGGCAGGATGCACGTGGCATGGTTTGGTTTTATTGAGCAGCGTCTGGCCCTGCATGTTCAGGGATGTTTCACACCAGGTGCTCCATGGGGAATGAGTGCTGAGAGGGTTTTATCACCAGATTGTTTGGAAAGATTTGTCGATTTGCTTTGCTTACCTTGGCTGTAGGGACATTCTTCCAGATGGTGAATGACCATCAGAGGCTTCTTGCTGAAACAACATTACAGGAAAGAAGAGGGAAGGCAAGTCAGACTCTTTACAGACACCCCTTGCAAAGAATTAAGCCACCACGATGTTGTAAAGACTCTTAAACACTCCTAAAAGATCAAACAGGGCAGCAAAAATGAAAGGATGTGGAGAGATATGACAGAATCCTAGAAGATGATGGTGTGCATCTTTGAAGCAATATTGTTCAGCTCCTGCACAGTAYTGATAAGCACTGCTTACAATGCATAGTCCACAGCCCAAGCATCATGCTAGAACCGATCATCTCACAGCTTTTTTCAGCTCTGCATATGACCAYAGCTAATGCTCACACTCTAATCTATGAACCGGCATAAGAACTRAGAACAGGAAGTGAGGATTACCTTTGTCTTGATCTTGCTAAACCTTCTTCGTAAGTCTGCACCCATTCAATTTCATCTCCCCAGCCTGTGGAGAAGGGCCTTAGTTAGTTTTCTTTTTCAGCATAAACTGATTGCCGTCTCTGAGGGTGTTCAGGCCTTCTATGTGTTTTTGGATACTGGGAACCTCATGAGCAGAAATGTGCTAAGAGACAGATGATGGGGAAGGGGAATGAAATCCGAACCTTCCTACAGCTCAGGTGGCTGATAAGGATTATGGAGAGGWATTTCCAGCCAGTGAAAGGTAGGAGCCTGGAGTTCTTCCTTGAACTCATCCATCTTTCCTAACAGCCCGATCAGGTTTGCTGTTTGTGCTGATACGGCTTCATAGCATCTTGAGCCTCATCCATGGGGCCCATGCCCTGTAGAGCATGCAGAGCTCCCTGRGGAGGAGCAGGACATATCTGCTGCCTATGCCTGGCCCGGGCCCATCATGCTGGCAGCAAAGAGGGCAGCAGAGAAGTTGAGCTGATTCCATTACTGCCGCTGCCTACTCTCTCAGCATGCCCGCTAGGGAAGCAGCTGCTGCTGCGGCTGCCTCCTGGCTGGCACCTAACGAGCTGAAGCAGCAGCCAGGGGCTGGTCTGGCTCTTGGCTGCATCCCCAGCACAGGTTTGGAGCAAAGATCCCAAGCACAGTGTGTGAGGGCTTCTGCTGAACGCACCAGTGCTCTTGGCCACGGTGACACTTCCTTCTGCGTGGGAATGCAGGGAGATTTCCCAGTCGCTGCACTCAGACGTGTTTGTGGGGGTATAGGGGTGGAAGCACCCACTAAACACTGTGATGGATGATACTGGTTCCTCAGGACTGCCTCCTGCACTCCAGTCACTCACCTTGAGAGAGAGTCTGTGGGGTCTGTACCAGGGCAGGACCTTCTTCCTCTTCCACTTCAGCAGGGAGCTCCTGGACCTTTCTCTGTGTAGCCTCCATTAAGCCGTTGCAGAGGAGGAAGGAGGAGAGCAACAGAAACGACAGCATGTTTCTGGCCAGCAACACCTGTAAGAGAAAAGATCAACTCAGGCAAGCAGAGCTTGACTAATACCCCAAAGCTCAGGGAGAAGGCGGCCCAGGAAATACTAATCTGCCTGTTAAAGCTGCAGGGAGTCATAGCAAAGACTTAGGAAGACTCTGCTGTGATTTTGACTGTTCTTCCAGCTGCCTCAACCTCCTCAAGAAAAGCAGATGCACTTGTCTACGGTAAAACAGGACCTCTGCTCAGGTCACTACAAAGYGGCCTATAATTTCAGTCAAGAACTCATCAAGTCCATCTGGTTAATTTTGATGGGGATATGATCACTGAAGTAAAAATGCAAATCAGGAAAATAAAAACAGCCTCAGAGAACAGGCACACTAGTAGAAAAGAAGTGCCYTGTCCTCCTCAGACAGTCACATAAAGAACCATTTACCTGGAACAGATTTCTCAGCTGGTTGCTGCTGCTGTGATGTGAGTGTCCTTCTTGCAGGGTCTCTACCATGGCCCGAGCAAGGTAAGGTCTCTTTATAAACTTGTATTTGCACAATAGCTGAGGAGGGACGTCAGCTGAAACTCCAGGATATCCTGCTCCYGTCCAGGTACAGAATGAGCTTTTACAAAAGCTTTGGTTTTTATTAAAAGAAAAAAAAAATGGCAACCAGCGCAGCAGTGTGCGTGGTTTTATTTGGGGTATGTTGATTTACGAAAGCATTCATGCAGTGTTTAGAGGGTGCTTTGACACACCTCAGTCTTTGGAGGTGGACTTTAGACACACCTAAGTCTTTGGAGGTGGATTGTGGCTCTGCCAGGACCTCGGTTCAACTTAAAGGAGTTTGAAAAGTTTATGCTGTTTCTCATGTGCTCAGGCAGGCAAGGGTAGTAGTGTTTCTGCCCGTTCAAACAGGTAGCATATGTTATTCAAAATGTCTCAGAGGTGCCTTAAAAGAGGAAAGAAAGGGGTGTTGGGGTCACTTTTTTTGTTTTCCAGGGTTATTACATTTATAGATTCAATTGTAGTTGAAGGTTTAACTGTTTTCATCATCTGGCTTGCTGAATACARTGATGTGTCCCAGAACCAAACCGTGGGGGACATGGAGAAGATGGATAGATGGATATACTTGCAGAGTAAAACACTCTGCAAGTGTTAGGATATCACTGCCTGAAGAGATGATCATCTTTATAAATTTTAAGCATGTGAAGCACCATCCTTTGCCATGAAGGGATCATAGCTCTTTGCAAGGATTTTATTGTCTCACATGAAACATACTTTTCTTTCTGATGTGAAACCAGCAATCAGCTTGTCAGGCAATACTAGYCCGGCTCTATAGGACTACACACAGGTTTACTTTGGTCCTTGTTTGTATCTGCTCTGTTGTGCTGAACAGGAGTGGGGTCTTTGGGAGGGCTATCTCCTCTGGCATCCCATACTGTGGGCGAGCAGTTTAGAAAGGCTGGAAATCTTGTCTTCTGTCTCTYGCATGCTTGGTTACTTACCTAGGCTTGTTTTAATACCATTATGTGTGAATGTCTTCCCCTGGTGCCTTTTGAAGAAAGTGAGTGTATCTCAGACCTAGCAGAGCTTGGACCTTGAACTTGCTTCTCACATCTGAAGCACAAGGGGCAACAGCTGTAGCTTGTTCCGCAGCTGGACCTTGGGGCTGGGGATGACTGGGCTCCTAGGAGGGRTACAAGCTACAGCACCCTCGAGAAAAGGGCTATAAATGAGCCACTGAGGAAAGTAGGGCCAGGGTTTTGTTTCGCCAACCCTCAAAAGACCACCTTCATCATCTACCCAAAGTCCTAAGTGTTCTTGTAGACAGGCCTTCTCGTAAAAGGCCTTGGAGTGCAGCACATACTCCCTGCAGTGTTGCAACTTCTGCCATTGCACTTCTCCTGGGGAGATGTGCACGGCACAGCTGGCCTCTGTTCTGGACTTAGTGGCAGGAGCAGMGGGGTCCTCCACAGAATAAAGCACATCCCGAGATGCCAAAAGGCAAAGTGGGGTTTATAAAAGATGGTAGTAATGTAAAAACCAAACCAAAAGCAGCATGGTTTAATGGAGGAGTGAGAATGAAAGCATGTTCAAAGGAAGCCCGTTTCCCAGGCCCAGGCAACCGTTAGGCTGTCTCAGGCTCCTGCAGTGGAGCTGCTCTGCTTGCTGCTCGTGATATAAGGATAAGGGGCACTGCATGACTGTTTATTTCTGCTTCAGGGATGGGTTTTAATGCAAACTTCCTAAATCCCATACTGTGGAGATCTTTGGAGAAATGCCAGCTTGTTGAAATCTTGAACTATGTACGCACTGAAAACTTTTTTTATATATCTTAAAAAAAAAGTCTCAACATATAGAAATGCAGCAAAGCATGGAACATTGCACAATTTATTATAGTGATGGCAATAAAACTTGAGTGAATCACCTCACATTTCATTCTTGCTTCAGAAAGAGTATTCTATGGGGCAGGGAACCAACTGAGTGCTTCACCTCCTATGGCAACTTTGGCTCTGAGTAAATAACCAGAGGGTCTCTATCTGTTTAAACTCCAAAACTAAAGCAAAGTTTAATGGCTAGGAAACTGAAACGGCACCTTCCAATGCCTTAAGAGGCTGCTGCAGCCTATCAGTCTGGTGTGTGTCTTCCAGCTCTTTGCAAGGTTACAGTAAAAAAGGCAGGATCTCAGAAGAAGAGCAAAAGCAGTTGTGAAGAGGAGGATTTTTTTATGTTCTAAGAAAATGCCTCCTTGGTGTGGGACACACAGACTTGGGCTCCTGCTCAGCTGTTTCCAAACCTCAAAAACGTGGCAGTTGTTCACAGATCACACCGGCTGTACGTGCCTCCATGTTACTAATGCCCTGGTACCTCTGATTTAGTCTCTACTGGAAAAGTCTTTGAGACAGGATGTTGGTACTTGCTGTTGTCAGGCTGCATCTCTGTTTTTTAGGATAATTGGTAGTTTGGTTGTTGTGAGTTGGGAACTGCAGATAGGTGTGTCTGTGTTGTGTATGTGAGATATATATATATATATAAAAATATGTGTGTGTGCATGTATGCTCTGGAGATAGTATCCTACTGTTTGTGATACGTAAAAAACAAAACAGAGCTAGGTGGCTTTCCATTCCAGTTGCTAGACTGCTAGCTCTTGAATATTTGTCCAGCAATATATAGTGTAGTGYCATCTGGCTGCTTTCTAGCCTACTTTGGCAAAGGAAATCTGTGATATCAAATCAAATTAGAAGTCTGTAAAGGTTGGGTACCCAGTTTTGGGAGGAGGGTAAAACTTGACGGAAAAGGCAATGTGCATTATGTTTTTCCCTGCTTGCAGTAGTGTTGGTCTCCTTGAAACAGCAGGTTCCTCTGTGATCTTCTTGATGCTAGGATGAATTTTGCTATAGGTGAGAGAGCTGTGAATCTTGATGGGAGTCACTCTGTACGCTGCTTCATCTCCCATCGATGCTATGTGGTCAACGGCACTTCCTAACAGCATTTTAGGAGGACTGTGTGAGATTTTCTTTGCAGTATTACGGATGTGTAAGCAATTCTGTTGCCTACGCAGTTTCCTAACTGTAGTTGCTTTTGTGGCATGTTTGCTGCATCTTAGATATTCTCCCCATATTTTCATCCCATGTGACAAGGTGTCAACTTGCCCAACCTCTCCTAGCAATCCGTTTCATGGATTTGGGATAAGCCTCTTGGTTCTCATGCCTCCCTTTAGGTCTGCAGGGACTCATGGAGGTTTTGTGAGTTGCTGGCTTTTGGTTCTTCAGCTACATTGGGCCGTACTTCCGCAGGGCACTAGCTCTGTGGCGAAACCAGCATGGTGAAGGTCTAATTTAGCGAAGCCCCAGAGGTTTCTTCTCAGGCTTGACAGACGCTTCACAGAGAGCTGGTGGCAGAATTCCAGCTTCCAAAATAAGCAAACCCTCTTCCCCAGAGCAGCTGCTTCCCAGTGTTTTTGCTTCCTCTGAGACCCCTTTTGATGCCCTTGGACGTAGAAGCTSTCAACACCTCCTCCTCTTCCCAGGCACACCAGATCCTGTAGGAAAAGTCTGTCCGGGAACCTCAGCAATTACGAGTGTGTCAGACAGTGAGAAGAGACAAATCGTTTCCCGACGAGTTCCCCCTCCTGAAACGCCTGCCCTCGGGAGCCCCGGTGGGCCGACGCTGCCAGCCCACGAGCTGTCCGCTCGTCACCGCTGCCGGGCGGAAGCGTCCCCACAGGAGAYGGTGACGGTGCTGCTCGACCTGTGCTGCTTTTCCCCATCGCTTGGCTTGTTCTGACTTCGGAGGAAGCGGGATATGGCATCAGATAATTCGGATATTTGTTTCCTCTTCCCAGCCTTACTCTTTCTTCTACTTTGTGTGCACCGGCCAACACCCTCAGATCTTAAATTTTAGTCATGCGCTGAGCTACCACACTTAATGCTTGCTTCACTGCACCTTTATTTCGTAAACAGGCCCTGAATACAGAGCTGAAATTGGTGCCTAGGTCAGGCACCAAAGCTTTTCACCATTTTTTTTCAGGTTGATTGTGCTCCTGAGGAGCAGGGTTCTGCATGTTCATCGATCCGCATTGCTTACAGCTGCCATTAAAAGAATATCCAGAGGTTTTCATCAGACAACTCCGAACTAGCACACGTTAAGAGGGAAACGGGTCTCCCATAGAGCAGACTGGCCGGGCCTAACATGGCTACCGCCTGCGAGGGGGGCGGTTGCTAGGGCCGCGGCGCGGCGCCTAGCAACGGCGCGTGGGGCGCTGCGCGTGCGCGGCGCGGCGCCTAGCAACGGCGCGTGGGGCGCTGCGCGTGCGCGCTGCGGCGCGGCGGGGCAGGCCGGGAAGGCGGCGCGGCGGCGCCGCCGCGATGAACGAGGCCGTGGTGCGGCGCACGCAGGAGGCGCTGGGCCGAGTGATCCGCAAGCCGCCCCTCACGGAGCGACTGCTCAGCAAGCCGCCCTTCCGGTACCTGCACGACGTGATCACCGAGGTGGGGCCCGGCATGGCCCGCTGCGCCCGCCGTTGCTAAGCGACGCGGCCCGGCGGCGGCCTGGGGGCTGCAATAGCGACCTGTTGCTATTGCCAGGGGTTCCCAAAGGCCTCTTCTGTCCAGAAGAGTTGTTGTTTTATTCGTGTGCTCTTAACCCAGTGCTTTTCCTCTCTTTCTAAGGTAATTAGAGTGACGGGTTTCATGAAAGGACTTTATACGGATTTTGAATTGAAATCGGAGAACGTTAAGGTGTGTKTTAATTGTATTAATCTTTCTTTTTTTGGTTTCAATATTTAAAGTATTGATACTTGCCCCACGGTACTTTCATTTTCAAGGGACTGTCTTCATTTTAATGCTGTAGACATGCAGGAGAAGGTATTGCAGGGTGGTTATTTTGTCGTGCATCAGGAGAATACCTGCMGATTGTCTCCATGGGGTTGCTAAGTGTACCAATGCAAACACACTGTCCCAAACAAAAGGACTGTTTCCGTAGGAGGTCGTAGTGTTTCCATGTTTGTTGTTGAATGCAAGGAGATACTGMCAAAGGCTCTTGATATTAATGGAGGCAATCTCAAAATCCTAACTATATGATAGTTGTTTTTAATCTGTTTGAAAGAGTCAAAGATGGGAAGTGTCCTGGCCCTGGRGACTGTCTTCCTGTGTGTTTAATTATCATTCACATGTGGTGGAACCYAGCTTCTATTTATGGATTAGCTTTGGGACCTGAGCTATCACATGGACTGTTCTGTTACCTTCCAGTGCTAGATAATGCTCTCAGATGCCCTCTAAAGGATGTTGACCTTGCACAGCTAAGATAATACTCRCCTCTTTCACTTCCATTTGTATTGGTGCCTCTATTAAAATAAATGCAGCTCACTCAGGATCTGAGCACCTGAGATAGCTAAACAGTAAGTGCAGTGTGGAATCGGGTGTTTTATCAGATAATTCTGACTGCTCATTTTTCTAAAGTTAGTGAAATGTCACTGGTCAGCTTTTCAGTTATCARTTTGAATGCCATGATTTATATTCTTTTGAAAAGATGCCTACTAAAATACACATACAAAATTTTTCTTGGGTGGGTCTGCTATTTAAAAGGCTGGTATAATACTTTGCTTTTCTTCACTCATCAGTATAAAGGATGAGTAAGTAGACTTTTATACTGGGACTGGTTAAAAAAAGACAAATGTTGTATTTTATTAATAAAACGTTCTTTGCCCAAGTGTTTTGCACTTCAGAGACTTTATGTTGTGATTTAATTCCCTGAGGAAGGAATTGCCCAGTAATATTTAATTTGAATGCTAAAAYCAACCTGGGAATTATATTTTATATATTTTTATGTATACATAGACACATGCTTTCTTTTTCATGATTTTGCATAATCATGAAAAGCCRTTTTTTTATGAGTGTGGCTGATAAAAAATATTGACAAAGTCAAATTTTAAAACTGGAACATGTTTGCTAATATCTGCTTCTCGTGGTTTCTTACTGTTATTCATATCTCTTCCTTACTCACTGTTAAGTCTGGTTTGCAAAGTACAAATATAAGCACTAAGTCCCACAATTTAGTATCATACAAATCCTATAATTTTAGGGCATCTGTGTTGAAGAGTATCCTGTGCGGGAGTTGCTGAGGAACTGTGCAATAACAATCCTGCTGCAACTTTCAGCATTCTTTGGAAAATATTTGAATTATTGATTGATTGATTTATTTATTTAAAAAAAAGACATTTCACAATGTTCA
This sequence comes from Eudromia elegans, assembly GCA_003342815.1. Lineage (NCBI taxonomy): Eukaryota > Metazoa > Chordata > Aves > Tinamiformes > Tinamidae > Eudromia > Eudromia elegans. The sequence goes on along the minus strand of PTEX01000229.1, from coordinate 807,338 downwards.
AAAGTTTATTTGTATATCGTTTCTGGAAATGTGGCGCCAGAAATCTTATGGTAGTCTTAACAAACTGGAGTGACATAGTAAGCGTATTAAAAAGATGAATTTGTRTTTTTTAATTTGGCCATTCTAATTCAATACACATCCATTATCACAGCTGTTATTTAATCAGAAATAAGAAACTAACTCTAAAGCTCGTGTAGTAGCCAGTTTTCCCAACCCTACAAACCACATATCTTAATCTGTCTGATAACCTCTAAATGGTTTGGAGGGTCAAAAAGACATACAGAGATTTCAAGAAGAGAATTTGCCCTTTATTCTATGCTCAGTCCTTCATTGCAGTTGCAGAATTTGGTCTCAGAAGAGGCCCTTCCTTCTGCTTTGGGCAGCACAAGGCTGGGTTTGCAGCAACCCAGGTCAACCCAAGGATGCTGATAAAGCAGCTCCTAATGGCTTCTCCAACTTGCACAAAATCTGCTTGGGTCACAGCTTGGCTATTAGAAATACTTTCTGCAAACCCTTCTCCCTGCAGAGATTTCCTAGYTTTCTGGCTGATAAATGGAATTATTTTAAAGTGCCGTTATTGATTCCTAATTACTGTTTTGCCAGGATAAAGACGCCAAAATCAATTTTCTTCAGAAGGCAATTGATGCTGTTATACTGGTAACAGGAGAGCCACTATCAGTAAAACCAGCACGTGTTGTAGCTGGACATGAACCTGAAAAAACCAATGAATTACTTCAAGCAATTGGGAAGTGTTGCTTAAATAAGGTATGAGGTCGCTGTTTAAAGTTTGTCCCTATGTAGAGTACTGTCTTTATTGAGCTGTTCTATATATTACCAGAGTTCAGTTTATGATATACTATACTGGCATTCGTCAACCATTTCTGCTAAYGTTATGTTATAATACATCATGTTGAGTCACCTGACAGATCTATTGTACAAATCAGTGTTGGATAGATGATTGCTTTTAATTTATACCATTTTCCTAATTTTTATTTAATTCATTGGTCATGTCATACAATTTTTTATGTTTTATGCAGACCATGTGTTTTCAGAATTTTTGACTTTTGAATACAAACAATTAGGCACATTTGTATGAAGAAATGCTGCTATCTGTGATTCTTTTTTTTCACAGATCTTTAATTCTCTAGTTGTTTTTTTTTTTTTTTTTTTTACGGTAAGGTATCTCCCTTACCTTGAATGCAAGGAAGGGAGAATCTAATAACCTCTTCTTTAAAGCTTCAGAGGCATTTTGTTCTTAAAATAATTATTGAGTTAAAGATAATAATGAATCTTTGCTTATAGAGAGTTACAGAGATTTTAAAATACAAAGGTATTTACAAAGGTATTTAGTGTGAAGAATTTGTGCACATTGAACAGTGAAATCCTGCAGTCTTTATAGGCTGCCTGCAAGTTTGGATTAGGTTTTTCTGATAATCTAATGTAAAATTATATTAACTTGTTTTAATAAGCCAAGTGGTGTGGGCTTCCTTTTTRTGAATTGTTTGAGCTTAGGAAGGAGAAGATTGATAAGTACTTGATGGAAAAGCATTGTGGAGTATTTCCGTGAGATGTAGCATCCAGGAAATAAGAGTTTTTCTGTGGGAGCTAAGATTATTGCTCATTGGCTTTTATTATTGTGAAATATTAATTTGCTATGCATTGTGGAAAAGATTTCTATTTCTATTCCTTGCAGCTCTCCAGTGATGATGCTGTAAAAAGGATCTTAGCTGGRGAAAGAGCTGATGCTAAAGGAAAGCCTCCCGTGTCTAAATCTCGAGATAAAGAAAACAGAGCATCCAGAGCAGAAGAACAAAAAAGCCATAGGGAAAAAGAGGTAGATAAAAATTTCTTGCTTTTTCTTTTTTTATTTATTTTTTCTTCTCCCCTCCCTCCTCATTTTTAATTTGTAAAGTAACTGTGTGATAGAGTTGGCAATATAGTGGAGCTAAGTATTGACTTTGTTTTTCAGGGAAAAGGTGACTCTGAAATTAGAGACAGAAGCTTGAGCAGAGACAGAAAACCCAAAGAAGATTTGAAAGAAGAGAGCAAAGAAAGAGAAAAGGAAAGTGCTAAACATAAAGATAATGAAGACAGGCACAAAAACCCTGAAAGAGGCAATATTAAGGAAGGGGAAAAACAAGAAAGAGAAAGAAACAAAAGCAGAACAACTAAGGAAGGAAGAGAAACGGAAGATGACAAAGAAAAGGGAGACGTAGAACGAGAAAAAGATCTTGAACATAGTAAAAGACAGGAAAGGGAGAAAAAAAAAGAAGGAGGAAGAGAAAAAGACAGAGTGAAAGAAAGAGAAAAAGAAAAGGCTAGGGAAAGAGACAAGGAAAGGGGAAAAGACCGGRAAAGGGATAGACGACGGGAAAGAGGGAAGGATGGGGAACACTCAAGAGAACATGGAAAGGATAAAGCAGAGAAAAAGGTAAGAGAAGCCTTACTTGGGGAAAAAAATAGAGCTTTTGACATACCGTGGTAGAGTTTGAGGGTTTTTTTGTGGTGTTTTATGTTTCCTAATGAGCTTGCATTTTTGTATCTTTGTTCATGGAACAGCAAAAGTACTTTTTTAACAGTAATTGTTCTTATTAAGTGAAWGTTTCAATGCAGACTTGTTCTGATAAGAGCAATGACTGAGACTGTTTATGTAGCTTCCTGTCTCTGTCATATTTTATCTGCATTTGAGCTATTAGGCTCCCCTGACATAGTTTTCTGGTCATGTAATAAGCAGCTACTTTTCTGCACTCTATCTGGATTCTCCTGATGCTGTGAAGTTATGCTGGCCTGTGGCARGTCGCAGAGCCTGATAGAGTCATGTCCTTATATCCTCCTGTGTCACTCTAGTAACACACATGRTAGTTACAGTCATAGAGTGGGTGGCTTGCTCCTCAGCATGGTTGAGCACTCGAATGTAAAGCAGTTATTTCTTTAGTCCACAGACTCTGAGGAATCTGCACTTAGAAAAACGGAGAAGCCATCTAAAGACAGCAAGTACCAGCCAGATAATGAGGTTAGTAATACAGAAAATCTGGGAAGGTGAAATACTGAAAGTGTTGCACTTGAGAATAGTTTGGAAATCTGCACGTAAGTAGGTAGGATTGAAAAATAAGTAGGTGCCAACTTYAGAGTTCTCAAATTGGCTCTGCCAACTTAAATTGAGGATTTTTGTTGATAGATTTGTTACACTGCAGATACTGCTGGTTTACTTCCTCGACTTTTGTGTGTTTGTTTTTGAATTTCTCTTAGCTTGGACAAAGTCTACTCAGTTAATTTCATTTTCTAGGTATTTACTTCTGTGTGCTGATGTTTTGGTATGCCAAGAAATTATTTGTTCAGAACCATCATTTTTTTTTCTTGTGAATCTTTCCTTGACATCTATTTGATTTTTATATACTTCAACAGAAGTTACTGTTTTGGAAAGAAAATGAGTCCAGTGTTTTGGAGCTGCATGACCGCAGGACAGGATATAGGCTCRCTGGTTGTCTTATCACTGCTACTGTTCAACCATCTGCATCTGTTGCTTCTTGATGGTGGCCTGAGGCAATTTTGGGAATTATAAAGCCATCTGGCCAAATGTTTAAAGAGGGATACTTCAATAAATGAATCTAAAGCAGCTTAGACTAGGAACATATAGGCAGCATCCCAASTCTAGCAAGAGTCTCTGTAGGGAGTTAGTGGGCTACAGACATCATCATGTCTTCTACAGTAGATGACAATTTTTTATTGCCGTTCTTTGACTGAAATCCAACCAAACTTTTTAAAGTATTGGCGCTTATAGTGAGAGCTTATGAAATAACTTTAAGCCTGAAGCAAATGTTCATAGCCAAGTCAAACTTCCTGCAAATTGAATGTCTGATGGAAATTCTGAGCCCCATCCCAAATGATCGTATAGTGCTCTTGGGCACCACAATAATGTACTGGTGCAGTAGAGTTCCATTTCCCCTCTTAAGTGCTTTTGGGATTGAATCCAAGGCATGTTTATTGCCTTAAGTCTACATGACATGCTTTTCCTTAACTTACTTGYGTAACAGTAGATACTGCTTAGCTGTTAGGTGATGAAAATGCACACTGTAGACCAAGCCCATGACAAATGGTCACCTCATCAAGACTATGCAAAAGAAGAACTAAATTAAAATGTTCCYAATGAATCTTTAGAGCTGGAGGACTAAGATAATTTCACAAAGTGCTTTAGAGAAAAATCCAGCATGAAATAATTAGAAAGTGTGTCTTAATGGAGTGATGTTGATCTTCCTGTCATCATAGTAGTTTCACAGCAGAATTATGCCTTTAATTCCAAGGATTTGCCCTGGTTTAAACTACCCTCACTCCATTCACGCAGTAAAGTGCATTAAACAGAAGGGAAAAAATTTCTGGTTTTGTGCAAATGCAGAGTATAAAAGTGTATTATGTAGCAGTCTCTACTGTACAATTAATAAACCTGCTGCATCTTTCTGCAACTTTTTATAAATTCAATGCACAGTAGGTGAAAGAATCGGTGACTAGTGAGGCAGTGTGTACAACAACTGTTTTCCTCTGTCCTAAAGATTGGCCCCTTCTTGTTTTCTGGCTTGTTCCTGCTCTGCTAAGTTACCCATCCCAGACTCAGAGTCTTGCTGTCTTTGTCCTCGCACTCCTAATCACAGGTTCTTTCCCTCTTTCCGAGTCTTACATAACTTCATTTCACAGTGAACTATTTGCCTTCCCCTTGCTTTGGATCTTGCTTTCGCTGCGTTTGAATAGAATCCTTTCTTCAGATGTGCTGCGTGTTTTAGCAGCAYGAAGGCATGAAAACATTGGGGGAAATGAAAACTGTTATTTTGTTTGTAATGTCCATTGAATTTCAGGCTGAATAGCTTATATGCGACATCTAATCTGGAGAACAAATGTGTTTAGAAACTTTGAATATTTTGAATGTGCATTAATGCTCCTTGATACTGCCTGTCAAGGTCTTAAAATGACATTTAAGTTTTGATAAGTTGACCATCTCTTCCCTGTTTTTTTAAAATAACATATTCTTCTGGTACTACGGAACCTGTTAGCTACCTGGTAACAGTCATCACATAAATACTTATGATATTCTGAAATTAAAGCAAGTTTAAATAGGAATCCAAAAGAAACATTTGATTACCAGACATCTAACAACATAGCAAGCAGGCTAGGATGTGTCTATAAAAGTAGCTTTTTGATTCAAAAGCTAGTTGTTGCATATAATGCTTGGATCAAAGGAGGTAGAATTGTATCTTGTTATCTCTCAGACCAGCTCAAGTAAGTGTCTTGTATAAAAGAAACACTTCATGGCATGACTGATTCCCCTTCTCAGTAATAAAGATAACTTCTTGCAGTTTGACAAAAAAAGAATTTGGGTTGCAGGCAGACCTTTGGAGCATATGGTGTTTAAATGAAAGTGGCTGCAGAATAGGTATGTCAGCTACCCCTAAGGCAAAACACCTTGGAAAAGTCTCTTCCATTTTACAGATGGCTTCAGAARCTTTTGGCAAAAGTTTTTTGTAATATCCTGTCACTTTTGGCCACATCTTCAGTGGCTTTCATTTTTGCTGCACAAAGTATGCTGCTTTGGAGCTGGTCATTTATGTCATCCTCTAAGTCACATCTAATGCTCTCCTGTTTCTTTTGGAACTGATCTAGAATATATAATGAAACGTGGTATATCCAAAAAAGACATTACCCTATAAGCTGCAGAAATAATCATTCYGTGGAAACCTCATGAACATGTCTCATAAGTATCTCTCTGTCATGATACTGACTGTTCATAAGCTGTTCCTCCGATAGAAGACAAACATTAAAAATTAGGATTTTTCTAAGAATTCTCTTATTTGAAAGGTTTTAAGTAGTAGAAGCTAGCACCAATAGAAGATGATCTCATGGACCTCTGTTTCAGGAAAAGATAGTTATCAGTGTTTTTCTAATAAACTTGATAATAAGAGCAGTCGTAATGACTTTAGCAATTATAGCTCTTGTTGCTGTTGCACACTTGTAAATTATGTTTCTTAATAACAGTAATAACCATTTCAGGACTAAATATTGGAAATACAATTGAAGGAAAGAATAAAAAGTAAGGACATTGGAAATGAGCTCTTTATTTCTTAAGGAATAGTTTGTTGCCCAATCTCYTATATACAAAAATAAAGAACATTAGTGTGTGCATCCTCTGAGAGATCAGCAAAATCTTCCCTGAGCTCTAATAGCAGCTTTCTTCACTGATGCTCATTTGGACGGAGCGGAGCCTGAGGACTGGTGCGTAAAAGTCACCAGCAGAAGCTCTTCATGCTTTCATAGCTCTTCAGGCTATGATTACTATCTGTGTGGTAAGGAAGGGGAATTAACCATTTGGTAGTGTCTTTTCACAATAGAATGCACTCCTTGATCTGCTCGGTTACTGGAAATAGTTATTTTCCTTTCTCAGTGTGGAAATCAATAATGAGAACAAAGCAGCAGACTGGATGATACAGTCAGTAGAGTACAGTAATCTTTCTAAATAGAAATTAACTACAAGAAACTAGGAAGCATGTGTATGTACATCTAGGATTCTATTTGATTTTTTTTTACTGGCTCCATGATTGTTCTTCAAAGTGCTGCAGCCACTGATTCTGTACAAGAAAAATTACTATTTTATCTCCCTTGAAAAAAGCTCAATTCCTAAGTATTACRGGATTTATGTTTTTGTATGCTACCTTACTGATTACCTTTTAGCTTTTACTTTGTGTCTTTTGCCAGTGTAAAACATGTGGCTCTACAAAAATATTAAACTGTGTTTACAGTCACTACCTAATATAAATGACTAAAACAAGTCCTCTAGAAACCTCAGTACTTATTCTCAGCTCCTTCTGCAGCTGTGTTAATAGCTAAATTGCCCAAAGAGCAGTAAATGATTGAGTATACCAGGTGTGGCCTGCAGGCTTTCAAAGCAAGACTCTAATACTTTGTAGACTCTACTTTTGTTGTGCCATGTTTGTGAAAGATGGTAGTAATTAAAATGAAGCACCTCAGTGTTACTTATCCGTTTGGGATTTTTTTAATAAATGCCAGTGTTTCCTAAAGCGAGTGGAATGAAAATATTGAGAGCTTTGGCTATTTCAAGTATAAATTGTAATAATCCCAATATAGTTTATGTCTCAACTGGTTATTTTGTTCAATACTACGCCCTGTTCATTTGGCTAGATTTTGCACTGCAYAGGATGTAGGCTTTTCTTTTGCCTTACTGAGTCTACAAGCAAGCACAAGTCTTCTCTACAAATGTCACTAGTTTGTCAGGAGGAGAAGTGGCAGAATAAGTCTTTGTGACCAAGCTTGGTATAATGGATAGACTTCTTCCCACCCTGATCCCGTATCTCCAGGTATTTTGTCAGACAGGCARGAGTCCTCCTTTATGCCTTGCACCTCCTTTGAAGCCTTTTGGACCCCAGCTTCTCCTCAGGTAGAGTAGTAAATCTGTACTACATCCTACCTGTAGCAGTGGCATCTCTGCCAGACCTGTACCTCTGCTCGCTCTCACCAGGACGCTTTGAGTCCTATTTGCTGAGCATTTTTATAGTGCAAGTGCTGTAGCTACCTTAGGCCTCTCTAGCACTACCTGAACATGGGCTCACRTATCCCTTCACACACAGTGGACCTTGCAGTCCATATGACCTCATCTGGCCCTGATGTGATCTCCTGTCTTGCGTTTCTGTTGTTTAAGCCCGTCTTTTTCCCAGCCTGCAGCCAAATGGACCTGCCGGTTTAAGCTGCTCCTTTCCAAGAACATGTGATCACTGAAGTATTTAATGTTGAGCCTTTACCGAGAGGATTGCCAGGCAGCTATTCTTCACTTCAGGCAATGCAAGGTATATCCAGAGAAAACAACATAATGTTTGCTTGCCTTCATTTCCTGGCTTCTCTGAGTTACTTTTGGATTTAGGCCAGATTCCTCATAACTGCCTTCAATTTTTTGCCAGTTCAATCCTTTCCATGTTCAAACCATTTGTGTTCTTTTTGTACTAGGTGCTGACAAAGCCCTCCTTTTTTAGGTATTGCCTTTTTCTGGAAAAATAGCTGTTCTTTCTTATCAGGGTATGAAGTCTTTTTTCAGGTGATCTGTTGCTTGTTTGCTGATCTTTCTGGCAGGACCCATTTTCTTAGTTTGGCCAAAGGCTTTGTCTGGGGAAGTTGCCATTTGAGTGGAAGAGCAGGCCAGTCTGGTGGCGCTGTTTTTTGGTCATCACCTCTTCTATTTAGGAAAGAAGTTTAAAAAGACTTCCTAGATGATCAAAGAGGAGGCATATATCTGTTAAAAATATACAATTTTGCCCAAACATGAAGGTAATTCTAGGCATCTTAGTCCTTTGAGTGACTCACTAATCCTGGTTAAAGTCTACTGACTTTTCTGAGAAAATACACTTTACATATTTTTATTCCTGTATTTGTAGCAGTTGTGTGAATGAATATATGTGTGTGTGTATGTACATATATATAAATATATATGTGTATACAGTGGATGTATTTATATATAATTTTAAATTACACATGTGGGGTTTTTTTGTTTCAAAGAGTGGAAGTCCTGCAGGAATAACAAGGCAACCTTTAACCAAAGGATCAAGGCAACGCCCCAAACCTGGAGGAGAAGGTAACTAGAAGGACAATGTTCTTTATATTAGATTTGCTGGAGGGTTATAGAATAAGAGTAGCATAAATTCTTAAATATATTTGCTGATTATTTTCTATGCTTATTCTATGCACACAGCCTGCATTTATGAATCCAGTAGCCAGGTTTTCTGCATGGATTTGATACCTGGATGGTGTTGCTTGTTTAAATGTGCTTGCTTCTTCATGAACAGTTCCAGCTCCAAATTTATTCTGCTCTTGAAACTTCAGTATTGTGTTCTCTCAGAAGGGTGTTTTGATTGGTCTACATTTTTTTTTTCTCTAAACTGTCCTGTTGCTTTGTAATTTTACCTGTTTTGGTGTCTGTTAGGACCTTGTGATTTGCGTTGAATAGAGAGGATGAACTGAGTGCTATCAGTACTGAATTCTTACCTTGCATGATCGTCTACAGTAGCTTGACCAGATGGGAGGAACCAAGCTTGTGGTGTTCCTGCTGACCGTCTGCAGGGGAGAAATACTAGATGTTTATTGTCTTGGACATATGAGAAGGAAATGGGAAGTTACGAAAGGCCATTTTCTTTGTGCTATTCAAGAGCAGCTCCTAATAGCAACTGGAAAACCCTCCTGATCTGTGTGTGCTAGGTCTCTAGAGTGAAACCTGCTTRCATGAATCATGCCACACATCAGATCAGAGGTAGCTCTGTGATCCTTTTGTCCTTGCTTCTGTGTGAAGTGTCTCAAGACCATCAGTTGTGATACCTGTGACATCTCTACTTGCCCGCTAGGTATAGGTGGATTGATGTAAATGTAACTGTGGTAATTAGAAGGCATTTACTAGCCTTAGGATGATAGCTGCAGTCAACAAAGACTCAGAAGAAGCTATTGAGCGGATGATGCAATCATTAATAACATCTCATCTATTGTGTAGCTTTATTAGTCAATTGTCTTCATCTTTTTGGACAAGATTTAAGTGAAGGTAATGGTCTTGAGATAGKTTTAGCCAGTTCCAGTAAACAGCTGTCCCATGTTTTGCAAAAACATAAGTTATTTTATCTTTTAAGATGCTTCATTGCAGTTGATTTAAATAACTGATTTCTGTTTGTAAGTGTATTAAATATTGTATTTGCATACTGACTGGAAACTAGGCTGCTTTCAGAATATCCCTAATATTTGTCTTGCAATTTCACATCAGGAAGCAAGGAAACTAAGCTTAGTACAGCTATCCATTCTCCTGAAAAGAAGACTAGCCCTTTGTATAAGAAAGGCAAGAAGGCAAGYCTAGATGAACACATAGGTAAGGAATAAAAACAGCTTCTAATTAGAGCTCATACGGTGGCAGTGTAACTCTTAATTTCTACATTTGAGTAAGTACCACTTCTGCTTTTAATTCTATCACCAGATTAGTTACTATGATTCAAGGCTTCTCTCAGTGGTCTTGTGGCTTGAGAGAGTAAAATTTCTAAGCCAAAATGAAGAAGTCTTTGGACATAAATTACTTTAATATCTCAGTTACAAAAATACAGTAACACCWCTTGAAACTACTAATTCAGCCTAACGACCAATATTACTTAGACTAATGAATTGTGAGGTTCTTCTTACACTTAGTCTACYGTCTTATTTTTCTGTTTCTTGGTTATGTATTTTATTTTCATGCGAGGTGAAACACTAAAGTTGTGTTAAAACTCAGGTAACATTTTTATAACAATCAATAGGCCCATTTTCAAAAGCCTTTGTGAAAAWTTTTTTAAAATGCTTATGTACCTTAAATACCTTTTTTAGAAAAATCTGTCACTACAGATTCCTGTTGACTTAAGAGCTCAGTTCAAATTGGTGCTTATCAAAAACTTTACATCACGTCTAATCTAGTTATGTGCTGTGAGGTTTTAATAATTCTGTAGCTGAAAAAAATCTGGATTTCATTAAATATAATCTTTTTCACTACACAGAAACACCCTTAGCTTTTCTTGGTGTTTTTTTTTTTTTTTTTTTTTTTTTTTTTTTTTTTTTTTTTTTTTTTTTTTTNAAGAATTCAGTATTTCTTTTAAGGGTTGAAGTGACTAGACGTGCTGCATTTTATAGGACCATCCCTTCTTTAAAATCAGTATCCAGTTGTTCTGGTCAGTGAAACGTGATTTGCATTTATTCTATGTTTTGGTCTTAAGGTAAATGTTTTGAAATACWCTTTTCACAAAGCAGCGGGCCAGCACACTTTCTTTTCCATTTACCTAAATGATAAATGCTTAGGAGCAYTGGTCCTCTTTTTGCTCTAATGTARAAGAGCTATGATAGATGATTAATGTGCATATGTGCTCCACTATGTAGCCTAGGCTGAAAAATTTTAGAGCTCTACTGGTGTCTGTTGCACATTTGTTCTTTCTAAGCACTACTAACGATAAGCAGAGCTTTTTATGCTTTCTAATATTAAATTGAGATAAATAGGTGCATAACAGGAGAACTGGAAGAGATTAGTGACATGACTAAGCCTTTGAATGTCAATTCATCTCATATATATACAAAACTGAAGTGTAGAATGATCAGTAAAACAAATATATATATATATTTAAATATATAAACCAGCACTTGGTCATCACCGTATAGTAAGAACAAATTTTCTAGTGTAATTATAGGAACACTTTGAGTTATAAATTCGGTATTTTTTGTTTTATTATTGTTCTTTAACACAGTTGACTTAACTTATATTGGAACAGCTTTCCCTTAAACACTGCATTTTATGCCTCTTAAAACAATCAGTCCTTCTTCTGCCAAAGTAATGCCRACTTTGTGCCTGTACATTGAAAGGAAAGTGCCCCCTCCTCCACACACACATGCCTGCCTGTGAATGTCAGAAGTCAATTTTGTAAAATTATAAGGAGGTCATGTCACAGAGCAGGATGAGGTGAAAAACAGCAAAATTCATAATAGTTCTGCTTTTCAAATGCTAAGGAAACACCCCTGGTTTGCACTCTGCAACCTATATGCAGGTTTCTTAATGGTGTTATCTTGTTTACCCCATGGAGAGGCAAACTGAGCCTTTGCTTTGAAGTGCTACCTGAAAATCTGATGTGCTACTACAAAGTGAGCAACCTATAAGCGTACTGGAGAGCCATGGTTCATTCTGAGATGTTTGATTGTATGCCTCTACTGTTTACAGTGCATACCTCATTTATAAATTATTTTATGCTAGGAAGCACGGATACCAAAAAAAGTGAGTGTAGTGATCTTGAGCCAACAGTTAGCCTGCAGAGGGAGAGATCTGAGTCAACCTCCATGGTACAGGAGCCAGGTAAGGAAACCAGTTCTTAGCGTGTCAGGTTTGAGTCCAGCGTCRTTGCTTGGGTACACATGTTACCAGAAGATAGTGCATGGATTGCTATATGAAATCCTGTTGGTTATCTTGGTAGCCAATACTCTGCCCCTTTAGCCAGTCACTTGCTACTGGTAATTGTTGTGCAGTGTGGACTCAGTATCTTGACTAATGGAGGCCTCCCTCACTAGTATTTTAATATATTGTATTATTTAATTAGTTTCTGAATGAAAAGCTTTTCTGATGGAGTGAGGTGCTTTGCTTTCCATGGTCAGACTCTGAAGGTAATTTGAAGCACAGTTGTGTAGGTTGATGATCAATCTCTGAGTGCTTTGTCAGTTTTAGTAATTGTCTCCTTATTTGCTGTTTTGTCAGCAAAGGTAGATAAAAGTGTTGATTGGCTTCTACAATGTGCTTTAATCTTCTAAACTAGTAGAACTTAGCATCTCTGCTGCAGTGGACCATGTAGTTTTATGGATATTTGAAAGTGGCAATGGTGGATGAATAGATCCAATACTACTGAGCCGTATGTCCCCAAAGCCTCAGTTTTATACTGCATACCGTAACCTCATCACAGCTTTCAGAAGTGCTGCATGCTTTACCCCATGCATTAGGCAGGKTTTTTTTTTGTATATTTTTGTCTAGTAAACCTTGTGTACTCTCAAACCCATTTCCTGTTTTTGWTTGGTGGTTTGTTCTGATGAGGACAATATCACCTGAAATGTCCTGGCAGTGGATAAGATGCTCTTTCAGCTGTCTATAGATAACTAGATTCAGATCTTGGGTGATGCATTTGGGTGCCTCTGTTTGAAAGAGGTGTGCTCTTTTTTTTAATATGTAAACCTTTTTTTTTTTTTCCCCTATTTGCTATTTCTACATTTATTCTGCTTCTGCTGTATTTTGGGGAGTGTGAGGACTGAACATATTACTCCAAGTCAAGATATAATTCTGATTTCTGTCAGAAGTGTAAGACCAAAACCAAATATTCTACCCATTCTTTATATGTACCAACAAACTGAATGAATAGTCTGGAATTTCTCCCTGGGTGTATTCAGTGCACAGATGTATTTTCAGGAATGATGTCTGTGTCATTTTAGTTCTCTTCCTCCCAAAATAATGCATTTTTGGAAACTGTCTGTATATTTGAACACTTAAGTTTTCTCCTTCTAGCATATGTTGCCTTGCTTCTGTCACCATTGTCCTGTTGCATCTTGGGCAGTTAATTAGAATATGAAAGGGTCTGAAATGATTGATCTATTAGTTTTGCTTTAAAAAACAAATGAAAGTGTGCGGCAGATGTGGAGTTCAGATACTAGAAACAAACTTTACTTGCTGGAAAGCTTGTACTAGCWTTAATATGAATGCAAGGAAAGGGAAAGCTTTTGAAACAAATTGATACATTATGCATTCTAAACAGTATACAAACAATGTTACAAAGTTACTTAGACTTTATTAGCTAAATACTCTGTTGTTTCCTTGTGTGTCAGGCTAATCAGTGATATTTGTAAAGTGCTTCTGAACTTAAAGAAATGGGCTTTGCTGCTTCAGTAACCTAAGGACCTAGTGTTCAAGTAAAGTCTTTGCAAACTTTCAAGGTTACTTATTTGCAGWCAGCATTGTTTAAGAAACTAGAATATTCCTTAACTAGTAAGAGTAACRTGTGTTCAGCGTGTTTTCTATTCCCATTTTTTACTGTATCTTTGGTTTCAGTGGTTATAAACTGTTTTGTTACAGGAACAGTGGAGACYAGTACCTTGGCAGATAAGCTTTCGGAGGACAACACTGCTAATCCACAAGAGAAAGTGGAACCAGCGGTTGCAGTAAAACAGAAAGGTAAGATGAAAAAACTTGAGTGYCATGCACTTGAATCCATGCACCTGAATGATTTAAGGAAGATAATTTATGCTTAATCTATTTGTTTTCCATGTATTTTATCTGTTAATGTCCCATTTTGAAAAATGTTTATTCCCTGATTAAAATGGTTACTCTTATGTTCTTTTCTCCATATCCATWTGATCGAAATGAGGATAGTGGTTACGTTGTCCCAGGGAAAACACAGTCCTGGTGCAACTGAATCTCTTGGTATCCTGTGTGTGAACTGCATTGTTGGAGGCTGTCTTTTTGTACAAATATTTGTGAGTCTCACTTAGTATTTTCGTTTTACAAGAATATGGAAGTTCTTAGTTCTCAGTTTTTTGAAGGTGATGGTGGTTCCCAAGATACATATCGTTAATGAAGTATTTGTATCTAACAGTGTTATATATGGAGCAGTAGAACCAAAATAAAGAGCAATTCACATATATGCAAAAAGCTGCTCTTCTTTTTTTAATATCTAGATCCTGATATTTGGTATAGTTTAGAGAGCTGATACCAGGTGTGTGGGAGCTCCATGGCTTCCCAGTCCACCTGTGGTCTTTAAAACCCTCAGAGCTGTTTTAGGCTAATGATACATGGATGCTTGGGCGAGGTGTGACTCTGTATTACTGGAACGTCTTCCAGGCCAGTTCATTTTAGTCTTGGAGCTGTCTTGTCTTTTGAAATGTATCTGTAATGGAATACAAAGTTATATTCCTTTATTTCTAATCTGAATGCACATGAGAAGAATATTCAAAGGTTCACTATTGATTTCACTGGAAATTTGGTGCATCCCTGCAGTTGACCACTAGCCAAGGAGACATTCAGTTAAGCTCTTACAGCCACTTACCACCCATCTGCAGGCAATTAGCATATAAATAAAGCAGGATTTTTGTTTGTTTGTTTGTTTGTTTATTTGTCAACTTGGTACAGAGACTTGGAGAAGAGTGTGAGAAGGCATGAATGCATTTTTGGTGGCAGTGCTGATTCACAATAGCTGAACTGTTTAAGAAACTACTGAGATTCTGTTTAGTTTGCCCATTCCCTTTAAATTATCCCAGAATGGCAGTCATTGCAAATACTTGGATACCATATTGTTTGCCTTAGGTAGGTGGTAGATGTCTTTATCAAATGGGCTTGTGCTTGAAGTCTGTTTGACATTAGATTTGTGTTAAGACTGACTAGAGGGGAATTAAATGAAAGCTGGATGTTGAAATTGCCTTGGTACCCTCTTGCAAAATCACAGTTAGTGTCTTGTCACAGAATTTGTGCTTTTGGAGTAAGCTAATAAGAGAAGAACTGAAGCAAGATTTTTTTTTTTTTCCCAATACTGTCAAGGGATTAGGGGGTACTTGTGACTATTCAAAAGAAAGGAGGGTGATGAAAACCAAAATTCCATTCTGTGACTGACTTCTGAATTTCCTCTGAACTTCTTATTTATTTACGTGTGGACTCTGTAATATGTCTTTGAGGAGAGAGCAGTACCTGTGTTCAGCAGTTCAAAGTAGAACAGCATGGCTTTGCCTCTCTCAAAACATCTGTTTTACCTTTTTTTCCCACATGTCATTAAGTCTCTACAGGAATTTCTATTCAGATATCCTATCATCAAGATAGAATCATCTTGATAGATCATCTGTCTTTTCACCTTTTTAAAATRCTTGTGATTAGTGTGTTCTGCTTAATTGCTAGAATTTTAATGGCTGAGTTCCCTAATGTCTTTGTCTCTGTTTTCCCAATCCCAGTAGTAGCTCCCAAATAACAAGTTAGCTGTAATTCTTGTTGGGATTCATGTCTGATTTCATCTTTTCCTAAGAGTTTATTTAACTGCTTCTTTGAAAAATCAATGTATTTGTTATTTCCAGGTGACTCTACAAGTGATTCAGGTAAAGTTTATATTGACAAAGACCTGCTCAGCACACATCAGTTGTAAATGTCTGTTAGAAAAGATAGTACGTTTCAGTAAATAAGCTACTTTTKCAGTGTAGTGCTTTTTTGATTTAAGCTCTAAAGAACTTTTAAACTGTAACAATATGTAATTTGTTGGTTGGACTTTATTCAAGCAGTTTTTGGTTAAATGAATACCAAAAAGCCATCTATGAAAATACTTTGTGCTTTAGGTTAAGTGCTTTTGCAAAAAAAAAAAAACAAACAAACAAAAAAAACAACAAAAACCAAAAAACTTTACGAGCATTTTATGGGTTTTAACTTAAAAATGAGCAGATCCCTTGGGGAGCTTCCTGCAAAATACTACAGGTAGTTATTGCAATAGCTAGTTTAATAAAACTTCCTTTTTCCATTTTCTTAATGTCAGTACAAGATATTATTTCTCTCCTTCTATTACTTGTTGCATTAGTCGCTTCTGTTCATATTAAAACTGATCCACAAAACCTTTCCCCAAATAGGTTGAGCTGGGTCGTTAGACCAGTTACAGACAGTGAATTTTGAAATCTGAAGTGTCTTAGGGTCATGATACTGCTCTCACTTTGCTCTGTGCAAGTTGTCACAGCATTGTGTTGTGATATCACTGCTACCTCTGTCTCTGTTGGTGTTCTGAGCTAAGGTGAGCCGAGGAAGTTAAATTTTAGAGTATTTTTTTTAACACAGAATGGTTTAATGCTTGAAGGACTCTTTGCAGTTTCTGACTTTCCCTTGTGTGAGCTGCTGTTATGTGAAAGTGCAATGCATCCTGAGACACTGTGAGAGCGAGAAGTCAGCTGAGACCTTGAATATGGCTCTTTCACCTTCAAAAACTATTCTTTTCTGTTCTTTGTACTTAGTGGTAGCAATTTCTTTGAAAGCAAAAATAGTAATTCTTGCAGGGATGTTTTCCTGGGAAGAGTTCTTTGTTCAGCTTTGTTTAATCTGAGTCTTCGGGGTCACCAGTTTTGGCTTTTATGTTTGCATGTGTAGATACCAAGAAGGGTCTTTACACAAAACCAAATGTTTTATTAGGGAACTAAAGTCTGCACTGGAATAGGCTGCCTATGGAGGTTGTGGAGTGTCCATCCTTGGAGGTATTCAGAAGCTGTTTGAACAAGGTCCTGAGCAAYCTGCTTTAGGTGACCCTGCTTAAGCAGAGGAGTTGGACTAGATGATCCCTTCCAGTGCCAACCTTTCTTGAAATACCTCTGTGTATTTTCCATTATTCTGTAGTAGACTGTATGCAGATTTCATAGCCAAATTGCATGCTTCTTTCATTCAACAGAAGGAGAAGCAGACAACACTGCTCTTGAAAAGCCTGCAGCATCTGAAAATGACAAAGCACCTAATGATCTTCCACCTCAGGTTATCCAAAGGTTTGTTTCCTGCTCTTTGTTCCGTCGGAATCAAATTAATGTCAAATCTGGAGGAAGAAAACAGCCTATTTGCAAATGGCAAAGCTGAAACAGTATATTTCTGCTCATGATATCTAAAAGTAATATGCCATGTATGGTTCATTTTATTCACTTTCATTTCCTTTTATAAAGAAAACTTTAAAATTGCTAAATGTTTTTTACTTATTTTTGTGATCCACAAAATACATTATGCAATGTTATTAAAATAAGTAGTACACATAGAATAGAAAAATKATTTCAGTTCACGTATATGAACCAATGTTCTTCCTTATTGCCATGCATTTCTGAAGTGTGCTGTTACAATTAAGATGAATTTACCTTTTGAATCCAGATTTACTTTCTTTTGCCCAGCAAAGGTGTGTGTAATTGAGTCATGAACATCACAATTTTTTTCCATATTGCAGCCTGTATTGTTAATGCTAAACTTAGTATTAATGCTAAATAATTGTACTGAACTGAGGTTACAGTTTTTAGTTAAACATTTTCTAGATTTTCGTATACTTTTACTATGAAAGCAAGTATTACTGTTAGATTAAACACAGGGATGTATTTGGTATTGTTTTTATTCACTGGCCTACTTGCTCAGTTCCTAGGTGTGTATCTGTTCCACGGGAGGGACGTGTGCACTTCATTTTATAGTATTTGTGAAAAGGTCTCTTCATTTATTGCAGACGAATTTCACGGCCTGGCAGTGCAAGGCCAGCACCACCACGAATAAAACGTCAAGAAAGCGCGGAGGCCTTATTTCCAGAAAGGTAGGGGCAGGTATCAGAGACACAGAGCAGCTATTTCTAGCTCTTATGCCATGGCATTTTCCAGTCTTCTCTGTGGTGCCTGCTTCTGAACAATGCTAGGCTAGCTCACTGAACTACTCATTGATTCAGACTGGAAAATTCAATCCCGCTCTACTGGTTTTATTGTTTCTGCAAGTACATTGTCTAACACTTAAAATTGGTCATCACTCCTGGACGTTCAAAAATAGGATTTGACTTTCCTGCCTTGTGAACTCTTAACCAGAAAAAAAAAAAAAAAAGATTTTTTACAATCATGTAAAACATACAAGACACGTTATGTGCTCCAAAAAAGTTGAAATGACCATTTAAAAATCCTGCCAGAGAGATTTAAGGGTGATAAGTGCAATGGTGAGAGAAGAATCGCTGTTTTCAGAGCTGGACTGTGACTGGAAATGACTGAATTTGGTGTGCTCTTGGGTGATGCTTTCTTGGGAAGGGGGAGAAGACATTTCTGTCTTTTCTGTTTTGGGGATCTGGACAGATGCTAAACAGGATTTCATGTTCTCTGTCTTTCAGGAATAGTAGTGGTAAAACAGTCTCAAATTTGATCACAGACCATCAAAATTCTGATGACGATGACGACCAGTTTGTGGTGGAGGCAGCACTGCCGCTGCCAGAAATGCCAGAGATGGAAACGGTCTGTTAATTTTGCATGTTGTAGCACCTTTTTTTTCTGCAGTTTGTTGTCAATTACTTGTTCAATTAGCTAGTTTCTAGTTGAAAATTTTTGAGAACTTTTATGTTAAACCAATGCCAACCTTTTACAACTAAAGCTCTCTTCATGTGTGTAGGAGCCAGAAGTGCAGCTGGTTGAGGATGAAAAGCATGGTATGTTTGCTTTTTTCTTGTTGTTTGTTGATTTTTTTTTTTTAAATTAAAAAAAAGCCCAAAAGTATAACCCAAGTGTTGAGTATTAAAAAAAAGCTGAATGAAGTAGCAAAGCATAACCTTAGCACAGGGCTTTTGCAAAAAAAAAAAAAAAMCTAGAAATTATTCAGTGAAATAGTCCTTCTTGCACAGAACAACTGTATTAACAACTGATGTTGAGTACGCATTTTTTAATGTCAGCAGGAGTTAAAATGCTGCATAAAACCGCAAAATTATTTTTTCTTACTGTGAGAGCTACAGCTTGTCAGCTCTGAGATGTGAGATGGAATTGGCTGATCAAGGCAAATTGAGAGCTTCCAGAAGAGCTTCCAGAAAAACTAATGGACCTCTCCTTAACAATGTTTATTCTTGCTTGTGACCTCCAATCTCTGATTCAAAGGCTTCAGTCTGCTATGGTCACGTTGGATGTGATTTAGATAGACATATTTCTTGGAAATCCCTGCAGCCAAAAATTAGAAGCAAAGGAGTTATTCCAAAAGAGAAGTACAAAGGAAAAGACATGGTATTACTAGAGCTCCCAAGTCTATCTTGATATTATAAACCATTCAGTAAACTATACTGTTTGGAACAATGTGATTTATGGGAGATGGGAGTAAATAGATCATAGAGCAAGCACCTTGTGTCTCAATAATACAGATACATAATAGAATGYAATAAATGCTCCTCTAACAATGAAAGAAAATTAAGTATTTGGGTTTTGATTTTATTGAATATTTAGAACAGTATTTTAGTGCCAGCCAATGCTGAGAAGGCTTTTTTTTTTCTTTTAATCAGGTGGACTTGTAAAAAGAATCCTAGAAACAAAGAAAGATTATGAGGCATCTCAAAAATCACTAAAGTCTACAGAGAAGGTAAGATACCAATGACCTTCCAAGAATTGTGAATATTAAAATATTTTAATAGTGACCTTTTCTCTCCATCTTAACTTTTTTTTTTCCATTTTGGAATAAACTCTGTGATGTGCTGCACTCTGTTGTTGTTGTTTCACTCTTGGACAGTGTTTTCTGTATTGTTTTTTCTTTCTCTGCTTTTTTTTGCTTTGTTTTTCATGTTGGCAGGGTTAGATTTTTGTCTCTTTTGCTTTGTTTTAGTATTTCAGAGCACTTTTCCAGTAAGTTTTCTTTAACTTACTCTTTTGTTTTCTGGAACAAAGTGTGATTTTTATCCTGATSGACAAGCAGTACATTTATACATTATTGTTTCGGTCTTTGTCTCATGCTTTTGAAAGGTGGTATCTTACTGCTCAGCAGATGTTATTGTTGTCACTGTATGGGAACTTGGGTGCAGGTATAAATTGCAGTGGATATCTTCATATCTRTAYATGGACTCGGTGATCTTGAAWKTTTTTTCCAACCATAATGATTCTATGATACTATGATTCTATGTTATGWTTTACCTGAATTTACTATGATTTTTTTGATCTTGGAAAGGTTTTTGGACAGTTTCTATAGTTTCTATTTGCTATGMATGACAAGAAGTACATAGTAGTGCAGAGCAATATAGAGAAATTCATAAAATTTTGAAAAAACAAATGCTTTMCCAAACTCTTATCTTCATACCCAATCTCATGTCTTTTTTTTAATKGGCTACATTTTTTCAGTAGTGATCTATGGTTTTGCATGTAGCAGATTTTTTTTTAGCTACTGCTGAAACTCTCATCTCAAGGGTTGAGCTTCTTCCAAAGTGCTGAGTATGAATCTTTTTCTTAGAGCTGTCTGAAATCAGTAGCCCATTTTGAAATCTTGACCACKCAATTGAATCTTTTTGCATTACCTACTGCAATTATTTGACAATGAATAATAATATTACAAGATTAGGAGCAAAGATCAGAGAAGAGGGGAAAGGAAGTCCCTGAGGGACTAAAATATTGTGGTAGACAGAATGAAAAGAGAAATATCTGAAGCTTGCATGACTTCATAATGGCCTGTAGCAATCTGCGGCAAAAGTGACAYGCTGTTAACTTCTAGGATTGGAATTTTGGGAGGATAAAATCAACAGACTCTTGCCTCAAATGGAGACACTCCCARATGCTTTCCTGTCTAGTGGTAAAGGGTTATGGTATCATGGAGACCAGCCTTTTCATTCCTTCCCTACTGAGCTGAGAAAGTCAGGAAGGCAGAGCAGGCCCTTGAGGGAGTATCTTCCTATCTGAAGTTTGGAACTGTCTGAGATCAGACCCGCTTGACTCAAAAGGAATTCCTTTCACATGTGGCAGGAGCTGGTGCTGGAGAAAACTAGCACCTCCTAAAAATGGGAAATGCTGATCATTTTCCTGCTGATAGYTGGTTATGAATAGACACAGCTTCATCCAGAGCCCTGAATTGTACACTGTTTGTTGCAAGTGTGCAGCTTGAATTATCTGTTTCTGCTGTTATTGGCATGCTCTAATGAGTAAGTCTGATGTGGAAATTCACCTGCTTTAGTAAGTGCTGTCTTTTATATAACAGTTGGGAGAAGGGAAGGGCTGGAAGGTGATACTAGTCTGTTCATGCAGTGGTTCTAGGGCCYGTTAATCCAGTATGTATTGGGCTGGTACTTGAGCAGGAGCTGTTCTTCTTTTTATAACTAGGTGGTGCTATTTAATCATCAATCCTCAGGCTACATTTTGGGACGTGATTGTTCATTTAATAATGTCTTCTGCTAGTACCTAACTGTGCTTTGGGCTACACTCTTCCATATTGTCGCTGTCAAGTTAATAACTTAATGGACATAGAAAGGGACAGTGGCCAAGTTTTAACAAACCTCATGGATTTCATGCTTAGGAAACTTGTTTTTGTGCGTGTCCTAAACTTTTATTTGTTTTATTGCGTAAATGTAAACTAATTAAAATTCTTCCCTTTAAATCTCTCAGGTAATTCAAATGCCCATGAACAATTGTGTTCCTTTACAGTCACGCTTTAGTCCCACTGCACGTTTTGAGTCTCTAAAATGTCCATTCAGCYCTTGCTTTTGTTGCATCTTTTGACACACTGATCTCTTTTAACAGCACTGATAATAGGCAACTAATTCTGGAAAAAGAAAAACAAAACAAAAACAAAACCATGCTGACTTCCTAGTCCATCACATGAGAACTTCCATGCAACTCTAAACTACTGGAATATCCTCTGACCTCCAGTCTAAGCAGCTGGCTGCTGCCATGCTAGTTCAATGGTCTGCAACTGCTTTTCATTTGAAAAAGCTTTGCAGTCAGTGACAGAAGCTTGTCAGGTGTAGGTCAGAAAACACAAGCTGGAAGGGTTATTGAATACTGAGCTTATTTTGGTGGATGAAGACACTGTGGTGCAGGAGGTAGTAAAAGAAGACATTACATTTCCAATGTGGTGTTGTCTCTGACAGTATTTCAGGGATCAGAGAGGTGCTGAGGGTAGCTGGGTGTCTGGCAATACTCGTGTGGCCCTACAGTCACAAGTGTGGCTCATCTCTGAGGGATGTTACAAAGATCACAAGTAAGGGAAGAGACAGATTTTTTCTTGTGATTGCAGATCAGACGTTTTGGGAAGAATAGTTATGTTACTGCTCTGCGGAAGCTCTTTGTAGAAAGGCAACAAAAGTAAATAAAAAGACGAGTTTAAAGTGGCTTATTCCTGCTCCGAGCAGACAAATGGCACCATGTCCTGCTGTGTTGGTGGACCTGAGAGGGTGGAAAACGAAGAGAGAAAAAGTTATCTTTGTAGTTTGAGTGCTGGATCTTCTGTCTTTATCAAGTTGAGTGTTCAGTAATAAACTGTTGAGTGTATTTACTGGATTTACTGTGAATGAGTAAATTAGGAATAAGCTAAGTTGATAAATTAGTATTTATTCAAAATCTYGAGGGTGTTTTACACCTTCTAACTTTTGATTACAGAGAAGCATTTKTTTGCATTACAAATATACATCTGAAGCCCTTTTTGTGCTGAGTTTCACAAACACTCTTCTGCTTTTTAAGAAGTTTTATGAAGAAAAAGACAAAASGAAAGACAAGAAGATTGGGGTTTCATCATGTAGATTTTGCATGTGCAGAGCTTAAAACAATATACACAATTTTCAGGTCAAACAAAGAGGTCATTCTGGAAATACACAAGATTTTTGCTGTCTTGATTAGCTGAATTCAGCTTAACAAATTCCTAAAAAGACTTCCTCAATATATTTGTTTAGAATCTGACCTCCTTATGTTAAACAGAGGAGGAAACAGATGTTACATTTTGTATTCCACTTCATTTATTGATATGTGGAAAATGTGGGCAGGTTATTAAATAGTTTAAGCAAGTGGGATCACAAAATTCTCATCTTTGCRCTACCCAATAGAGTTCACAGACTTTAAAAAAGAAGCAGCTTTGAGGTCTGTGCTAGGAGCAAGTAATATTAAATAGCTTAGCACCTGGACAATATTAATTTTARTTACAAACATTATAAATAAAGTTAGTATTTCTGACTCCAGAACAAATATACTCATTGCTGATTCTGTTTATTTAAACTTCTTCAGGTCACAAATTTTACATGAATCCATCAGCCGAACAACACTGGGTGTCCCCTGCTGATCAGTGCAGTTAGTAATATGTAAGGCTGCTCGTGTGCATTCGTATGTCCTGCCGTTCGGGTGTTTTGATGAGACGCTCTATTTGAGAGCACACAATTTATATGTCAGAAGAAATGCCTGCAGTGAGATTTAGTTGGAATTACCTGCAGAAATGCTTGYTTTCTTGTGTCACGGTTCTGTTTGTAGCGATGTGAGGGCAGCACAGTACTTTGAATAGAGCTTCTGTGACAAACTGTAACACACAATTCCCCTAATACGACCTATACCTACCTAGCAGTCCATTTTTAGCCACTAGCCTTTTGTTCAGGCATCGTGGATCTTCAGTTGGATGAATTATACTGGAATGTCCTTGTTGAGCGCTAGCTGCTGCCAGCAGCTCTCACAAACACCCTGTCATCACCACGTAGTTGCGTTACAAGCTGGGCAAGTGGGATTTTGACAYTCCTGTGATGTTCTGGAGTCATGGGTCCCACTTCTGTAGCCTGTGTGCACAAAACCACAAAACATTCTCTCCCGTGGATATCATATATATGCAATGTGAGTCAGCAGATGGATAAGTTAAACAGAAAGAATATAGAGAGGTGCAGTTAGGACAGCTGTTATTTCCATACTGACCTGGGGTATCGTCTGTGCAGCAATAAGATTTTAGGAGACGCAGTGTAGGTGATCCTTAAGTACTTGGAAAAGCTTTTCCTTGACCTTGCCCAGGGCCTTCTGCTGGGGCACAGGCTTCAGAAGCAGCTTGTGAGCACCAGGAAAATGCATTCCAATAGCCAAAGGAAGGAAGGGCATGGGCGCAAAGTTTCRGCAATGTGAGCACAAAAGGAGAACAGAATCCCAGAGCTACCTTACTGCAAAGAATTGTGCAGGACCGGCACCCAGGAGGTTTAAGGGAGTGCTGCGTGCCCTATTTTACCCACCTGGGTGATTACCGCTCGTGTTGTCTCCTGCTGCCCGTGTGGGGAGACTCGTAACGTTTTGCTAAACGTGCTGAAGGTTGCACCAAATGGCCAAGGTTTTACACACTGACTTCTCTGCAAAATAGAKTGACTGTGAAGTTAAGCAGACTGACTCAGAGAAGTTGGGGAGATGTTTACCTACTTCTAAATTCTGTTTTCTTTGTAGGTATGAAATTTGAACAGACCATTTTAACCTTCCCACACAGCAATCTTTTATTTTTCMATTTTTTGGTGTCTTTCAACTTTAGT
The DNA here is from genome assembly GCA_003342815.1 of Eudromia elegans. Taxonomy (NCBI): domain Eukaryota; kingdom Metazoa; phylum Chordata; class Aves; order Tinamiformes; family Tinamidae; genus Eudromia; species Eudromia elegans. Next base: position 782,838 of record PTEX01000229.1, on the reverse strand, counting down.
AGCTCAAATAGACTTTGGTAAATCTAATGGTAAAAAACATTGTACCTCTGATTCCTTGGCCTGTTTCTGAACTCAGTACCTGGCATAAGTAGCAAAAGCATCCTGTTCATTTGAAATGATTTAACATTTACTTTTTCCTTGTGCTTCTGAGAAGGAGTTTCTTTTGGTAATCCCTAGTGCAGAGTTATAGTCTACTTAAAGTACAGGCCCTGTAAAATGCAACAGGGAAAGAAAACACATTTATGATCAAGAAATATTTTCTACAATAAAAAATACCCTGTGTTGTTGGTTTTACATTGAATGGATCAAAATTACTTGTCCAAAATGAGGTTTCTGTCCTGTCCTTGCTTATAGCGGGGGTAGGGGGGAAATGGTATAGCTCAATAAAACTGTGATTACTTGGGTCTGTTTTCATAATGGGACATAATACAATAGTTAAAAGGGACTGTAGAAACTATTAAGTTCTTGATGTATGTTTCTTCTAATTTGGTTCATATTTAAAAAATGTTAATTTTTTTAAAAGTGCCATTGATGTAAATAAAGGAGACACTATATAAAAGTAGCCAGGTATTGGTTATAGAAATAAAGCTTTCAAACAGTTAAAAAAAAAAATCCCATCACCTCTTTAACTCTGTAGATGTCAGGCATTTCACRTGCATTCAACAGCATGGATATTGGAAATTAATGTCTTGTGAATGATGTTTTTTATAGAGCACTGTAATGTTTATACTAATTTCTTTAGCAAGGGGAAATTAAACACAAGTAAATCCTGGTGGTTTGAGGGGCCTTGATGATAATTTCTCCTTTAATGATTAAAAAGCAAGTTTCTGCTGCTTAATTTCTCAGATCCTTGCATCCAGGCCTGTGTTGTGTTCTGTTTGGGTTGAGGTAATGGGAAAGGCAGACTTTTTCCCAGGAATCCAAAATAAACATTTATCTTGGTGCCTTACAAGGGACATGAAGGAAAGGAAGCGTGTTGGGCCTACAGAAGTGATACAGTCTTTTATATGGGGATAATTTATTAATTCTCGGACCTTTGTGAAAGGAGAGTTCATTGAGGTGTGTGACCTAATTAAATAGCCTGGAACAATTCTGATTCTGGCGTTTTTCTTAAAACTGAATATATCCTGTTACATGTTTGTGCAAAATGAGCAAAGGTGGCATTCAGGACTCTTACCACCCACGTTGCTTGTTGTAACAAACCATCTGCCATAATGCTTGATGATTTTAAAAAAAGTGTCCAATGTAAAATTTAACCCATCACTGCAACCATGAAACTGAGACCAGCAATATAATGCTTTTTTGTTATTTGCTTCTAATCAGCAATAACTGGCAAGCTTGACTTGGGGATTGTTCTCTGCTCTGAGCTTAGCTTTCTGTAGCCTGCAGGAAATGCAACATGGCATCTTGGAGTAGAAATGTTAGGGAAATGAAAGAAAGGTTTGTGGCTTTTTTTTTTTTTTTTCCCCTCTCAGGTGAGGAAGAGCAACAGTGTTTGGGCTAAACCATCACATCTGCTCGTGTCGGGAGATTTTTCTTGGTTGGAAGCTTGAAAACTAACTACTCTTCTTTTTAAAAAAGCTGCCTTTAAAGAAGTGTCTTGTACACCATTGTACGAGTTAGTGTGTGTTTCAGAGACCTTTCTTTTAACAAGCCTGTTGATGTACCTGTTTTAAGCTCAATTAATTTAATAGATTTTAGTGGTTTTATATTTCGGTATTTGAAATGAGTTTGGATGTGGTAATATCTTGTCTTTCTAACATCAGCTTTGAAGAACTGAACTCCACAAAGGCTATACTGGAGCTGCAGGAACACTAAAATTATTCTTGTATATTTACTGCTGCACTTTAGATGCACCTTTCTAATGTATAGTAAATATTTCTTTGTGTTTTGTTTCTGCTTAAGCTTTCCAAGCAGATGTGTGTTTTAGTATAGTATGTTTCAAGCTGTTAACTGGATCTGTAGTTTTAAAATATCCTTTTGCCCTTGTTTATTGGAATATGGAATTTTTGTTTCTCCTGTTTTCACAATACATTTCCTGAGGTTGAGAAGTGTGACTCCTTGGACCACCTAGGAGTTGGGGAGGTCATTTCAGCATTGCAAGAGCATAAACCTGTGAAGTCAGCATTTGTAAAAGAAGTGTGAAGTATTCTTCATGTTTTCCTGTATATAACTACACTMTGTGATAACTGACTGGCTGGATTTTCTTGCTTCAGGGATGATTGTATTTGCAACAAATTCCTTACCTCTTGCCTGTGACTTCTCATAAGGGGTGGAGTGAGGAAAATGGTGCCTTTAAGAGGAGAGGAGAAAGAAGACAGTGGGATTGTCTTTCTGGGAAGCCAAATACGGTATARCCCTGCTCTGCTGATGAACTGAAAATAACTTTGAAAATAACCTCTCAGGTATATGTGGCACAGAGTACATATATCATGGAGTGAGATTTTCATAAGGCATTGGTGGAGCACAACATAGCAAGAACTTTACTAGGAAAAACTAATTAGACTAGAGACACTGAGCAAAAGATTCAAATTGATGGAACTGAACAGCTTTGTTGCTATGTTTTTATCAATTAGAGCAAGGCAGGCAAAAGAAAACTCAGTGGGGGAAACCCTTGTGAACCCCAGGAGATGTCTGTGAGCACAGTCAATGCTGGTGTGCGAAACTTGATTTTGCCATGTGATCTGGGCCTTGAGGCTTGCAAGACCAAGAGGAAAGGGCACTGGTGAAATTGTAGGCAGTGTCATTGGCCATGATGCCCACTGGTTGGCCAAATACACAACCTGGGAGAGAGCAGGTTTCCCTGGCAAGGTGGGGCGCTTCCTGGCTTGCAGAGGAAGCGAGGAGGCAAATAGCAGTGCATTTGCCTCTGCCTTGTAATGTGGATGGCTCCAAGAAGCATGTGAACACCATGCTTTATGTAGTGCAGCGTAWTGAAACACCTGCTTCTGGGAGAGAGGTATGGGTTGCACGAGGAGGAATTAAGATGAGTGTTAGTTTTAACAGTTTAGCCAACACTCATGAGCTGACTTAGGAAGCAAGGTCACGGGTTCGGCAGCGTTCATCACTTCAGCCCTGTTCCYAATTAAACATTGAAGCTTATAAAATCACAGTAAAGTCAGAGGAGTCCCACGCTTTTCATGTGCAGTGCATGTGCGCGTGTGTGGTAAAATGCAAAGCATCGGGAGTAAGTAAATCTCAGCCTCCAATCTTTAGAAGTATTTTTCTACAAAAAATTCTATATCGGAGTTCATCGGGAAGCCGAGGGCTGCTGAAATGTGTTTGGCAGTAGTCCCTGCTGCCTCCAAAGCCAGCTGAACAAACAGCCCACAGCTTGCACAGGAAGACAGGCCAATTGAGTAGGAGGGCAGTAGGGGACAGTGTGGTCGAGATTTTTGGGGGTCCCAGCGTGCGGGATGCTCACTGCCACCTCTGTGTTTTTGTAGTTSTTAAGAACTGTGCTTAGTAATTGCTTGATCCCATGGCTGAGGTGGCAAAGGCGGCCCTTTCCAGTTTTCTGACATACATTAAATAACTGAAAGGACTTTATAACTATGCTTTACTGAAAGGCTGGTGCATCTCAAAGGAAGTGCATTTTGAGGATTAGACCTGTACAGATCTTGGAAGGAAGGAAAGGAAGAAAAAGTTCTTCTTGTTAAAGAGCTCGATGGAGTCAGGTTATTACTGAGTGTTATTGATACGGCATYGTTTTGCTATTAGCGCTTTAGCAACTTGAGCAAATACTTAACATCAAGTGAGCAAGGAGAGTCTTCAAGTGACTGACCACAGAGGCTCTGCTGGCTACACATGAGGGAAGCATACACAAGACTAAATTATTTTTGCATAGTGAAGTTTATTGAGGCCACATCTGCAGCCGGCATGATTTTCAACCACTGTCAACAGAACTACGAGGAGTGGAATAACCACTTTYTATTTTTGTTATACAACTTAAAGTKCTATTATTAGAAGCAGCATTAGGGGATGGAATTCCATGTAGATAGTGGAGAAATGAAGAGAGCGATGATTCAGACAACCTTAGGGATACACTGAAAGAAGTTTTGCTCTTGTGGAACAAGATCAGAGACCCAGTAGTAGGAGAACACTTGCAAGCAAGTACAATGAATGCTTGTGGTGCCTACCATGGGAGCCTAACACGATGAGCTGTGGTGCCTCTGTGCCTTCAAAATTAGCATCTTCCAGAAATCATAATCCTCTTCCTCAAGAGCTTAGCATGGCCTTTTTTAAGGTGGTTATGCGATGACAAGTGTGAAGCTGCATATGGTCGGCCCAAGACAGAGAACCTCCAGCTCAGCTAGGTGCTGCCCTGGCCACATATCTTGGCTCTGATTCTACAGCTGGTACCCCTGTTTGCAGTAGGTCTGGCTCCATTCTGTGGTTCACCTCCCAACCACACAGTGGGAAGAGTGAATCCACATTCACTGTGGCACATGCTTCTAGATGCTCTGGTGATTGGTGGGTGGAGGAGATGAGTCTATTGCTACCTACTCTGCCTTCCTTAGTGCAGTGGCTTGTACTTTACTTTCTGCTTTGCAGCTTGGGTTTCCACAAACTCTTCCACTTCTATGGCCCCTTTATGTGACCTAACATTGAGGCAGTTCTTTCTCTGTGCTGTCCACCAGTTTGAATAATTTCATCAGTTATTACACCTGACACTGGAGACTGCCATAAGGTGTTTTATTGGAGTCTTACTTTCTACTTGCTCTATAATTGTTTTCTTGAAGTGCCACATGGTGCCTTAGAAGCTCAGCTATGAGTAAGGATCATGCAGAGATGGGTTTGCCTCAGAGCAGCATCTTGATAAGAAAACTATTGCTGGGTAGTGCATGTGTGTTTCTGTCTAATGGTGTCACAACAGGCTACAAAAMCTTGCCCTTCAAAATACAGAAATGCACTGAAGTAAATGATGAATGAGCAGGAGGTTCTCTTCAAACCACCTATTGCTTTGGGAAAGATCATGCTGAAAACATCGGAGTGAAGTCACTTAAGGGATCAGTTATTAATTGTACTTTTCTGCACTCCTGATCTGAAAAGCAATGTAATGCTGCTCTTGCTATTATATATTTCTACAGCTAAGCAGATACTAACAGATGCTTTTCCTAATTTTGATGATTTCCTCCTTATTCACCTTCCCATTAGGAGAAGCCCTTTGTGTCAGAAGCAGCTAGGAAGAAAGAGAGAGACTTAGTAGCCAAAGAAATTGAGAGGTTGCAGGTCTCTATTCAGACTCTGTGCCGGAGTTCCCTTCCTCTGGGCAAGATCATGGATTACATTCAGGAGGACATGGATGCCATGAAGAACGAATTGCAGATGTGGCGGCAYGAGAACAGGCAGCTTGGAGAAGCTCTGCAGAAAGAGCAAAGGTGAGTGTGTGCAGGGAAAGATGTATTTATTGTTTGTATTTTTTTCTCTTGAGATGGGTTCCTGTTTGGGAGAGAAGGAAGAGTTTTCCAGACCTTTAAAGTGAATTTGTCATCTGGCATATTTGCTTTCTGGGAATTTTTTTTGAAGTCATTTTTAAATTCGTTCTAAAGGAATTTTCAGCTCACTTTCACATAATGTGTATCACAACAATGAGAGAAGATGAGCATGTTTGTATGAGACAGAAGGACGTAGATCTTAAATAAGATCTAAGATAGATCTTAAATAAGAGCTAGATGTCTATCTTCTATTTGTAATCGATCTGGATAGTTTTGCTTCACTCTGAAATGACATGCTTGGTTTGTACAGATGAAAGCATGCCACTGGGTGGGATTCTTAGCTAAGTCCTGTCTTGTGTTAAATGTTAGAAATTTACTGTTGCTGGCTTCATCTACAGCCTGGARTGGGAATTAGGGTTTTGGTTCCCATATAAATTATGGTGATGCTAATTCCTTGTAGCACCTTTACTACATAGCAACTTCTACCCCAAAACCTTGGGAAACTCTTAAATTTCAGCTGACCTTAGAACACAAAGCCCCTCCAAAGAGAAAGGAAAAGTTACTTGACATTGTGTTTTGAGAAAGTGTGTCATTGACTCATTTGCCTCTGTGCAGAAAGTCCCAACCACCGAGCAGAATAAAACAGTGCTCGGGACTTCCCCGAGTCGTGTGGTTACTTGGTGGGTCTCTGTTGGCCTTGCCAGACAGGTCATTTTCTCTTCAGTTCATTTCCCTGCACTGTGACTGTTCCTGTTTGGCTGGCTCCTTGTGTCTCCCAATTTCCCAGACAAATTGTACTCTGGACAAGGCTGATATCCTTGCTTTTCATGTAAGAGGAGAGAAGGAGTGAGAGGAAGGAACCGGCCAGCTGATTTTGTTTGGGGATTTATGTCAAACCAAGCTTCAGACAGCAGTTTCATGAGAGACTACAGAGAGACCAACATCTCTTTGTTAGGGCCCATCAGTTCCCTTTAATAAGCTAAGACTGCGGCAACATATCCCAGCACTTCACAAAATGTAGTACAAAGCTCTAGTCAGATCATTGTAGTGCTACAGTATGTCAGATCCTTCAGGAAAGAATTACACAGTTTCAAATGTGAAGAAGACAATGCTTTCCATATGTAGTGGAATTTGGACGCACGTCTTTGTTTTCTTTGCTCCTGTGAAAGACAATTGAAGGATCCCACTGGGAAACACGAGTGCATTTTCCAGTGGTACTTTTTTTGTGATTTATTCTAATGTGGTAGAAAGGAAGGGAAAGCTAAATGGTTTTGAGATGCAGACCTTGGCTAATGAGTTCTCAAAGCAATGGGGTAATTTGGGATGACAGTAAGGTTGGTTCAGCCCATCACTTCCCTGGCTCTTAGGTGTGACTGTAGATCTGCAAAGCACTAGGGAAGGGGGCATGTATCTGAAAGCCAAAGCCCTGTTTGTTTAAAATGCTTCAGTGCTATTGCGGTTTAATAGCGTGGGATTCCCTTCTATTACATTTTCTATTGGTGTGGGATTGCCTGCTCTCGTTAGCAGCTAATGAGGGGTCAGTTCACATGTACATCTGCCCTTTCTCAGACTCCTGCCCATAGTAGCYGCTGGTCTTAGTGTCATGTAGGAAATAGCAGGTCTTGCACACTTTCCTTTCCCAGGTTTATAAGGCACATTGCTGCCTATCATCCTCTCCACGTTCTTTTTGAGTGCTTTTCTTTTTCTCCACTTTCCATTTCTTTGCCATTTTGCAGTCAGATGCAGTTTGCTTTCCCAGAGTAAAATTGAGTGGAAGTTGTCAAGATAGGTGGCTGGGAGTGGGTGGTCAGGCATTAGTTAGCCTTAGGGTCAACATAAATAAGCAGAAGTGGCTGCAGAACTCATTTATCTTCTGATTGGCAACAGCTTTGCTGTTTTTCTTCTGTCCCAAGAAAGAGTCGGTTGAGATTGCTGCCATCTCAGGAAAAGGAGTGTTAACCCCCTGGTTTGGGGAAATGCCTAAGTGGGAGCCAGGATCCGTTCTGCTGTTCTGTGGTTGAACTTTCTGAAGCTCCCTTTTCCTCACGTCTACTACTGCTCTCTCTGYTTTGTTTCTTCATCTAAGCAGTGTGCTTCTCTTTTTAAAACTCTTGTGGTGAAGGCTTTGGGGAGAGATGGCAGGACCCAGGGGTGCCAGGAGAAGGTGGGTGCCCTTGGTGGGTTTCTTGTGCTATGTTGTACACAGTGCAACACCAGCTAGTCCACGTGCCAGGTGGTTGCAACTCTTGGCTGAGTGAAATAAAAGAAGTGCTTGACAGATACACACTGCAGGATGAAATAACTGCAAAGCAAAGAGATCTYCCTGGGAAAGCAAGGTTGGCCAAGAATTTAATGTTTACTGTTGAATTGTGGGTGATCTCTGCTGAACAATATTCTTCTCTGTCCATGTTGTTAGCTTTGCCTTTGTGCTTATTCTCAACTTTTTCAGGAAGGGTGGACATGGCTTAAATTCTTTGCAAACTTCCAATTATTAAATATACTTTCTTCAAGGAAGAAGTAACCTAAAGCAGCCTAAAGYTCCCCATAACATTGTGCTCTTTGTGTCTCTTCCAGTATCACAGACAGTGCTGTAGAGCCCTTAAAAGCTGAACTGGCTGAACTGGAACAGCTGATTAAAGACCAGCAAGACAAGATCTGTGCRGTAAAATCTAATATTTTAAAGAATGAAGACAAAATCCAGAAGATGATTCTTAGCATAAACCTGTCTTCAAAAAGGTGAAGAAGAGAACAAAAAAGCAGTGGAACAGACTGGCATTTCTAGGAAATAAAAGCAAAGTAGCAGAGGAAAAATTAACATATGCCTTGTTCAGATATAAAATTGTTAAGGCCCAGAAGCCTACAGAGAATATGAAATTTCATTATTACATTTTTTAGAGGTTCGTATTGCCCAGGATRAAATTATATTTATTTGAATGCACAAGTTACAGAACTATTAAAATAAGTTGTTTCTTTAGATRTGAACTGTTGTTGCTTGCTTATTAGGATTTTGCAGCCCCCTTTTCATCCCTGGCCTCTCAGGGCAGTTTCTGAGCCAGCCTTTTTATGCATCCCTCTCCTCCCCTCATACCCACTGAGGTCACTTTTGGACATACTCCCACAAAAAAGGAGTTCAGATATTTTTTTTGCCCTCTTAAAAAATATTTCAGATCTCCTCAGGTTAGAAAGTTGCATAATCCTGTTCATTATTTGAAGGTTTTGTAAAGCAAATCTATAAAAGAATGCCTCAAGATCAAGAGGTAAAGCTGTGGGTAGCAGGCACTTCTTTGCATCATTACCAAAATGATGTCATGTTTTCAGAGCTATCAGGAATCTTACTAGGAACTGTTAAAAACACAATATGAGCATCGCCATGTAAGGGAGCAGAAGCATTTTATCTGTGCAGGTGTTAATTCTATTTTTATTGCGTATGTCCATTTGGAAAGGATTAATTTAAGCACCCATTTCCTCCCCTAAGCATATTCCTATAACTTTCTGTATGTGAGTAATTTTAATGATTTTATTTTTTTCAGTTAACCACAGATGTCTATACTGCTTTCCTACTGACCTCTTGTGTGTGTGGCACGTTCAAGTCCAGTGCACTTATTCCTAAATCTAAGAAGCATCCTAGAGTAGACGCAGCTGTATGGTGCTGCACTGAGCACAGGAGGCTTTACTCCCTTGCAAGGCTATTCTCTGAAAATTTTTGCAATGTGCAAATACATTTTCTATTCCCATGTTGTTTGGATTGTGTAGGAACTGACCATGTCCTCCTTTCTTCCTTATTTAAGTGGATACTTTTTTTTAATCCTTCAGTCAGATCTTTTTAAACAGTTTTAATGAGGGCTCTCGGGTATGACTTAGTAGGCATAACGGGAGTGCTTAGAGTAAATCTCACCCTGTCGTCTTGTCATATTGCTACTTGTGGAGACTTCTAAGGAYTTGCTGAAGATTTTGGAGTAGTTCAAAGCAGTTTCATTTATCTGAGCCCAGTGAAAACAGCTGCAGTTAAGTTGTCTACAGAAAAATGTGTGGGTATGCACTTGTTAGCTTTMAGTTATTGGTTCACTCTTTTCTGGATTCATGTGTTCTGCACTATGATGAGTTTTGGTGTGATATTTTAACACAGTTGAATTGCTTGAAGCATACTCATTTATCATAACTGCRACAAATACCACTTTATTTTGCTTTTTGCATGTAATGTAAGCAAAATCATTCATTTGAATGCTTTTCCTGAAAACCAATGTGAAAACTACCAAAATCTCTGTAATTTTAACTGCAAGAGTAGGCAGAGAAATCTCAGATAAAGCCTCAAATTGTTTTGTAACTAATTCCCTGTTTGATGCTTGGCAGTTGGGTATCAGAGATTAATTCTCTTGCAATATATTTCATGACCTAAGTCCCCTGCAATTCTTGACATTTGCTTCAATTTCTTGCTTCGTATGTAAATATGGCTAGGACTGGTTTTGTAGAAATATATARCAAGTACGCTGTAATGTGAGTGTAACTGTACAGAGCATCAGATTGTATCATAACATTTATTTTTCTTTTATATAAAATCATTAAAAATGATTACCTATTTTTCTAGGAAGTGATGTGTTTGCATCATAAAATTCACATTTTAAAGTAGATACAGAACAGCAGCGACATCTTTTGAAGGCGTGGTGGGAGACTTGAGTGGAAGATTASCTTTGGAAAGCTGTATTTTGAAAGCTTTTTGTAACTTTGCTGGCAACCGTTGTGCTGGGAAATGTGAGAATTCAGCTGACCTGACACTATTAAGCCATTGCAAGAGAGACCAGCATGTGTCCAAAAAAATCTACCAGATGGATCATCACAAAGCAGCTTTATTGTTTAGTATGCTAAGCAAGCATGGACATTCAGGGGGTTCTGTGTGTGTTTACATGAAGGAGGAAGTGGGAGAAGATTACTTTTCATTTTGGTTGCTGTGCAGTGAGCTGGGGTCAGGCCTGAAGGTAGTTAGGTAATTCACACCAGGGCTTGGGACTGTGACAGAAAGTTGTTGCTTAAAATGACTCATTTTCTGGGCCCAAAGCAATCAGCAGTTTATTGCTTCTAGGAGGAGTTGTGTCCTAGCTTCAGGTACAGTAAGGGCAAGATGCTTTGGTGCATGGGATTTTGGTGCCTGGGTGAAGAGAAAGTAGGCGACTTGAGAAGGGATAAGATCAGTATCCTTAACTGTCCGTGACRCTATGCTTTTGAATTGTTGCTTGAATTTTTTTTTTTTATTTCAATATTTGAACTTCATTTGAACTTCAGCTTTGTGAAGCAAAAAAGCATCATGATTCTGCATGCCCAGAAAGACTTGATTGACACTTACCAGTGTGAAACTGCAGCGCAGCCCTGTTTTATCACCCTTTCCTGCTTGCCCAAGGTTGGAGCCCATCCGTCTTACTCCAGGTCTCATCACACATGTGAAGGACTTCAAGATGTCCATCAGCAACCCCAGGGCCACAGAACTGGTGGAGAAAGAAGGGATGGGCCCATATGTGACTCCTGAGCAACTTGAATTCTTCTTTCTGCAGGGCCAAATTACTTCATCAGCTGTGGGGGGTATAAACAATGTGATTTCCACATRATCTCTCTACCCTCAGCTTCGGAAGAAGCAGGTGAGTTGGAGACACTGAAATTGTCTCCATTTAGCATGACTTGGTGCTTGGCACTTCGGTGTCTAGAACCACTTTATCCTGGAGTGGTGAAACTCTTCACCATTGGTGCCTACCTGCTCTGAGGTCCGTGCTTTGGGTATTGCATTAAAGTGACTGTCCCRTGGCAAGGGGCAGAAGATCTAGTGCTCATCATTAAACTGAATCTCACGGGTACTGCTTCAGTCCCTTGTTTTCCACGCTTTCTGGGAGAGCTCGAGGACATAGCCTGGATCTTCAGGCATCCGTTTTCTCTTAATGAAATGGGGTGGAAGTCCTGCTCTGCCTCCCTGCCACATATATCCCAAGGGCAGGTATAAATGTACCATTCAGTAGGCAGAAGGAGGGAGGGAGGGAAGGATGCCTGGGCAGAGACACCTTTTTGTCTCAGCTTGCATCACTGCTGTTGGGAAGGATCCCAACCACAGGCTGCTGCTCACAGTGATAATGAGTAGTAATAACCTGTTGGCTCTGCCCCCTAGATAACTGCTTTCTGCATCATATATCACTTTAAAACAAGAAGCAATCGATGCTAGGGTTTAATGAATGGCATATAATATCTCCTGCAGTCTTAGCTTGTTGTTTGCCTGAGTGGGTTTTTTCTTTTTTTTCTTCCTTTTTCTTTTTTTCTTTTTTTTTTYTCCTTGCAGACTGAAGGGGTGAAAATAGCGCCTGGGAGCCTCGGGCTGCTTTAGCTTTAAAAGCAGGCTGAAGAGGCAGCGCCTAGAAAAGCAAACGGGGATCTGCACATCTCAAAGGGACAGGAGCCTCTGTGAGAGCGGCTAGGGAAGAGGGTCTGTGTGTGTCCACCCGAGTTTCCCTTGCGTGCCTGTGCACCGAGCTTGCGTTTTTACCTTGTGGGTCGTTTGTTAGCAGGGGAAACCGCCTGGCGTGGTGGTTTGGGGTTTAAAAACCCTTACGTTGTCAGGTCCTTTGGAGCTAATGGAAGCTGACAGTTCTGGGAGTTGAGTTTCACAGCGTGCCTGACATTCCTCTCCCTCTTGTACAGGTTGTGAGGGGCTGCCAGCCCCTCTGGTTTAGGGCTGGGGAGTATTTCTCGGCCGAAAAGGTGCAGCAGTTGTCAGCATCCTGAAACCCAGTGGCTGGACAGGGAGTGATGCGGACTGGGCAGCAGGGGTGGGACCTCCCAGATGAAAAGACTCGGCCTAAGCATGAGCTTGGGAGAAAGGGCAAGCAGGAGGATGAGCTCAGATAGGGGAGCTGCACCTTGCCTCAGGTGGGTTGTCCACTCTTGGTTGATGTGGGCACTAGATGGACCTTGTGTGAGGATGTCAGTGAGTTCTCCAGATGTTCAGACCATTCCCTAGGGTGGGAATGGAAGAGGCTTTGTTCTGTCTCTGAACAGTTCAAGTGAAGCGAGACTTGGCTGGAGTTTGGGTGTCAGAGGGTCCAATTGTGGTCCAGAAGGAGCCCTGCTCACCTCACCACTCACCTCCCGTGACACATGGACCAAGTATGCCATGTCCAGAAACACTGGCTTTGCAGGCTTAGTCTATATTCAGCACTCCTGGATGTTCTTCGTTCACCTCATTGCCAGGCTGAGGTCAAAAATGGGATGAATTGCTCCCTAGAAATAATAATTTGTGTTGTCTGTAGTAGTGGCTTCGGGTGGAAATCTCCGGTAAGGCTGTTTACTTCACTGGTGCCTAAGGCTAAGCAGTTTTAGCGCTTTATTTCTTGGTGCATTTTGCAAATTCGCAGTTCTTGCTAGAGCTGGCCCTGGGTCCCTGTGTGTCARCCTTGGAGGTGAGTGCTGTGCGGTTTGTCTCCTTCTCAGCTGTGGCTCCAGGCTGCCTGGGAGCAGGGAATACCAGCATCGTTATTTTTGCAAGGAAAGCTAAAGTTCTGAAGATCACGTGTGTGCAACCCCAGAGGTGTGCCACCTCCAGCGCAGCCATGGAGCGCAGATCCTTGGATCAAGTGTGTCCTGTGTGTTTCTTTATTCCTTTGAGCCGGTGCCTGGCCTTGCTCTATATTGACCCTGCTTCAGCTCGGTGACGCTGGGTTCCTGCGCTGTTCCTGGGGATCCGAGGACCAGATGGAAGCAGCTTCTGGCACAGAGTCCTGGTTATGCTTGCTAAGTCGGGAGGGCTGAGAGGGGAACACGCTGCTGCCTCCTCCTTAGCCAGGCGTTGCTTTCAGCTGACACTCCTCAGTGCAATTTGCTGTATTGGATTTCTTCCTTCATGAAGCCAGAATAGCTTAGAGACCTCAAGGACAGTCTCTTGCCTCTTGGGTTACTTCCCTTGAGCACATCTTGGAAATGTGAGGAGGGAAATGCCAATTCCTTTTAAATACTTTATAATTGCAAAGCTATAGCAATATTTCTTCATCTGTAAAGAAAAGCCTGGCTTTAGTAAGCCAGACRAGCCCTGTATGCTTTAGGGGATGCAGTCCATTGAAAGCTCATCGAAACTGGGCTCCCAAACAGCTTTGCTTCAGTAATTAAACGGGTCCAGTCTTTTACCAAGCACCCTTGACGTTGCTGTGGGGGCTGCAGAAGCAGCAGGTAAAACTGGGTCATCGGGCTGTGCTACCGCATGCAGGATGGGGCTGCACGGGCGTTTCTAGTGCTTTTAGACGACCATCCTTCTCTACCAGCAGCCTAGGAGGGGCTGGATTGACACTCGGACACTTTAGGTCACGGCAGCAGGATCCACGTGGACTCCGTGCCAGATGGATTAGCCCTCCTGTTCTTCCCAGCAGCTGAGAGCGCAGGCGGGTGGCTCCAGCGTGGGCGGTGGACGGGGGAGCTCCGGCCCGGAGGGGTGCTCGGCTGCCCCGAGCTGCGGTGCCCAGGAGGCCGAGGCGTGCTGGCTCCCCTGGGCCGCCCGCTGCGTCCTGCCGTGAGAAAACAGCACGGAACAATGCCGCCTGTGTTTGTCTGCCTCCTTTTTTTTTTCTCTCCGGTGAGAAATTTAATTAGAAAGAATTAAAATATATAGTTTATGGTTTAATTTAACGTGATGAAAAAAACGGATCAGCTCCTTTGCCCCATAACCCAAATCCCAACCTGAAATGATGGCAGCCTGGCCTGGAATTATACCTGACAACCGCAGAAGGGAACCGCTTACCGAGAAGAAAAGACAGAGAAATTCCACTTCAGATTTACGACTTGTGAAGCAGAGGTTGCATGGGTTAGCATTATTTTATGCTGGGCTGGTCCCACAACCTCAACTTTGTTGTGTGCCTGGGAATGGGCTGAAAACTGATTTTGCTAGCTGCTTTCACAGGTCGCTTGTGTGCTCAGGTGTTATTTCGTGGCCCTACGGCTTTGGTAGTTATAAATAGGGCAGCATTGTGTTGAGCTTTGCATGGAGCCTGTGCTTGTCTCTGCAAAGGGGGGTGCCTCTGTCCCTGGCTCTTCCTTCTCGGGGGCATTTGTTTGGATTGGGRCAGTGATTGAGGAGCATCTGTTGGATACAGATGAGAGGAGGGCTGTCCCTTGGGCTATGATTCGATAGGGATTTTCCCTCTGCCATGCTCAAGCCAGCTCGGTGGCAAGTTTCRGTGAGGGAAATAATCCACACGTCTTAGATGTCACCCAGTCTAACCCTTCTACTCCCAGACAGAGGTTTTTAAAGCAAMTGCATGTTCTCTTTGTCCAAATGCTGCATCAGAAAGCACATGCAGCCCTCAAAGAGGACTGCACACGCTGTGGCTTTAGCCACAGGCTGCCCCGCACRGGATGAGTTGGAGAGGCCAAAGCAAAAGGCCATCTCCACCCAGTGGAAAGCGGTGCCTGAACACAGAGAGCAAAAGCCTTCCTTGTCCTGGAAGSCAGGAGAAAACAGCCGTGTCCTGCAGAAGAGTGTCCTCCCCCAGGGAAAACCAGTGTTCTCACACAGTGGAAAGTCGCATTCCTAAGAAAAATCTGCTTCCTGATGGATTTGCAATCTTCTTTCTTCTCCAGTTGAAATACCAAGGCTTTTGAAGAAGTGGAATGTCTTTTAGAGAAAATGTCCTGGTGGAAAGACTTTTTTCTCCCTCTTTTATACATCTTTTTCATCTTTTTAATTTTTTTTTTCCTTCCCATAGGTGATAAAGAGCCTGCTTCACAGGACCTGCGTAGTGTGTGAAGGGACAGGAGCAGACAGGGCAGACTGAGCTGTGTGAGGGCAGCTGGTCCCTCACCGTGTAGGTAAAGGGCATTCGGTGGTGGCAGAACAGGGGATGGGGATGTTGTCCCCCTGTGTGCAGGGGGCACATTAGGTAACTCCCTTCTGAGGACTGGGACTGATACAACCCTACAGGCTCGTAGCCCTGCAGGACATGTGGTTGRGGCAGCTCCCTGCTCTCCCCTTGCTCCGAATAAGGTGTCACATAGGTGACAACAGAAATAAAACCCAAACCTACCTTGGGGGATCCATCTTTATTGCAGGATCTGTTAAAGGTTAATCACAGTCGTAACAAAATAAGAAAGAAAAGGGAATCTATGCAATTGCAACTGTGTAAAAAACAAAAMCAGCCGCTACAACCCACCCCAAATTGAGAGGAAACACAAACTCAAGGCAGTTCATTTTCTTCGAGCCCCATTGCCCTGCAGGGGAACAGCCCTTACTTTCCATCTCTGCTATAACTGCTCCTGTTTGAAAGGCTAAGCAAGCGTCTGAATTCCTCCCTGCCCAGAAAGTCAGAAGAACCAGTYCCAGTTCCACATGACCGTGACATAAACCAAACGGTTAATGGAAAAGGCATATTTTAACAGAACTGTTTTTGTTTCAGAAGCCTYGACTTGGTCTAGAAGGAAACGGATGGGAAATAGCGCCGGCAAGCAGAGCGAAGGTGCTGCGCAGTATCTCCCCATTCCTGGGCTCGTGGCCTAGCCACACGCACCGCTTTCTGGCTAACGGCTTCACGTTGGGTTAAAGCGGTGACAAGAGGCGCTTGCTGCTGTGCTTTGGGGTCTCGGCGCTTTGGGGTCTCGGCGCTTTGGAACGGTGTCTGCTGCCGCGGGAGGCCGGCTGTCGGCTGTCTTGGGAGGAGCTGGGGCTGCTCTGTGCGTTGCAGAGCTGCCCGGGAAAGAGACGGTGTTTGGATAGGAAGGAGCTGCTCTGAGYGGGAGCCTTCAAGCTCAGCCTAGGGAGAGGGGGGAGGTCTTTCTCGTCCAGTTCAAATAATCTTGGAGGTACTTCCAGTGCACGCTACAAAGCTGGAAAACGGAATCCACCTGGGGTAGGCAATAAGTCATTACCAATGCACAGAAATAGACAGGTATGAACCAGCAGCGACGCTAAGACTTTGAACTAGGAGCCTAAACAAAGAAGTGCTGGACATGCCTCACCACATCCTCCTAAAGAAATACAAGCTTGGTCTGTAGTGTTTCTTTTTTCCTGGAGAGGAGGCAATGGAAARAGAAGGGGTCCAAGATGGGTCCCCGTTACACTGTATGAGTAATTTCATTGATCACCACAGACACCATGATCCAGTTTTCTTTTTAATAAGGGCAGATGRGAAAGAAATAGGAGAGGTTTCAGCRGTGTCCAGCTACTATAGTGCTTCAGGGTGCAGAGACAAAGTGACTGCTTCAGCAACTTGCACTGTCTTGTGAGTCTGATGACCAGACGTGAGATAAATGACATTGGAGATGAGGGCACTTGATGAAGTGTGCTTGATGGGTCATGTTAACAAAGCACTCAAWCGTGTGGTCATGTGCATGCATAACCGTGTACTGAACTTGCATTGCAGAGAAGGGAATGGGAAACCAAACTGCTTGACAAGAGGGAATATAAAAAGGTCATGCTGGACTCCTTTCTTTTGGCCTTCATTTACATGGATAATGAAGCCTGTAAGTTTGGGAAAAGGAACAAAATGCTTATAAAGGTAAGTGGTGGTAAATGTATATGTGGATTTCAGAATGCAATGTTGGAATGAAGCACTTTTAGCTCTGCCTCAGCATTAACAGAAATAGCTAGAGGTGCAATCACCTCGGGGTAGTGGGAAGCGGTGGCTCTGACCTTGAAAAACGTGACACTATGCAGAGTCACCTATGCAGGCTCTCGTCCGGTCTGTCTGACTGCAGCCCCTACTGGAAGAAGCCGAGACCTCGCTTCCTGCTGGCGCTGGTTTTCTGGCTGCGTTGGTTTGCGGTCGCCCGCGACCTCATCCCGCCTGGTTCACTGCCAGGGCAGCACGCACACCTGCAGTGCCAAACCCGGGCGGCCCTTGTCGGATCTGCAAACTCACACCCGGCTCCTTGTCCGTTGTCTCTCCAGAGGTTCGGGRGGAGGGAAGAAAGGATGGGAGAGGAAAGAATTGCTGCCTCCAAGTTATCAGTAAGATCCTTCTGCACCTGATGCAGAGCCTGCCTTTCTCTCCAGTTGTCTCTYGCCTGTTGTCTTATGCAGTACAAGCCAACTGTGTTTGGGTTTCCTCTGCAGTCCTCACCAGAGGACTCATCAGTTCTYCCTATCCTCCATTTAGCATCTTCTGCAGATTTCACTGTGTAATGCTCACCTCTTGCAGGCCAGTCTTCTCCCCCTCCAAGCATAACTTATCACCAAAGAGCGCTGTAAGGAGGGATAGATATTATTTAGGTTGGCAAGAGATGCACAGCCCATCCCTGGGGTGTGTGGCTTGATGGAGMAGGAAGGTTTATTTGTTCTAGTCACACTAAGAGTTTTATTCATGCTTCTTGTTGCTCCTGGCAGAGCAGGAGCTGAATAAAAGTACCTCTCTGTCTCAACCCTTTGGGCCTTCAGCAAACTGCATACTATGGGTCCAGTGTCACAAAAGAAGAGCAAAGTGGGATGCACCAAGCGACCAGGCTTTGAAGTAGCATCACCCAACAGTGGCTTGTTCAGAGTGGCCTTGGTGATGGGGAGTTGTTGAGAAGGAAAAAGAGAAGGAGGTTTTCTGATAATAATAGTTTTCAGTGTTATGGAGATGTGGGTTTCCCAATACTCAGGAGCAGTGGGACAAGGCAGAGGAGCCCAAGAAATGTGCCCTCAGTGGCCTCAGCACCGTTCCATGGSGTCCTGGTGGCTCTAGGGGTATCTCAGCTGAGGGGTGGCTTGCCCCAAAGGCCAACTGTTGAGCTGGGAGGGATGAATTACCTGCATGGTGGCTTGTTGGTATTCTGCCTTGCAGCCTGGCACCCATCAGGTAATTTTGGGGTAAGGAGAGGTGTTCTGCCCTTTAAGTGCTCTCTGGATCTCAACTTTTCTTTACTATTCCCCCAAAGTGTCAAGAAAGGGCTGGTTTTATGTTTAGCTCTGTTAGGCTGAGGGCTGTAAACTCATCGCTTGTGTTAACAGGAGACTTGTCTTGAGGAGCCAAAATGGARGGCGAAAGACCAGGGTCTCGCACAGCCAAATACTGTTCTATTGTGCTGGATTTTATATCTGCTGGTAGGAGCGATCAGAAGCCGTGTGGGAATGTGCATTAAATGTGTTACTACGTTAAAGTGTCACTTTCTCAAGTATCATGGGCTGTATTTGCACGGGGCTTGTGGGCTCTCAGTATGCGAYCGTGGAGAGCGACGGGAGCGCGGGACCACCCGAAGGCATCCAGGTGGTTCCAATGTAGGGCTGCGGAGGGGAGCCGGCCCACGAGCTTCCAGCGCCAGCATCCGCCTCTGCTGCTGCCTGCGCTCAATGGGAAACCCACCGCGTGACGCCGGGAGAGGGTGTCCTTGGCGTCCTGCTCGAGCTCCCGCACGCCGTGTGGTTTTCATGCTCGAGCAGGGCTGGGSTCCCGCTGACCCGCGGGCATTTCTGTGCAGAAAAGGGCTGGGCAGACTTGACTTGTTGGCGAGGTTGCAGAGACGCTTCTTCATTGGGGAAGCCAGGAAGCCGTGCAGTTTTTGATGGGGAAGKTCAACCACTGATGCATGCTTGGTGATAGTGCTCTTGCTTGCTCTGACATCTGCAGGCGGTGAAGGCCACTAGCAGACTGCTGCAGCGGTTTAATAAATTGTCCTTTCCTGAGATGCATCTTCTCCAAAGTTTTGGGAAATGGAAACAGAGTCTGCTTCCAGACTCCAAAAATATGATTAATCAACATTCCCCCCTATGTTTTTATGTGATCGTCTGGAACTCCTTTGGAAGTAGTTGTCATAGAGGTCTTGAGTCTTTTTTTTTGCTGTAGCGAGAAAAGAAGAGGTGCTGGGTATAGTGCTAGGCTTTATCTGGCCTGGAAGGCTGACATCGCTGCAGACACCAAAGGCAGGCAGCCAAAATCTCAGSATTTGGAAGAGCAGCTTATTACTGGAGCCATGCGGCAGACATCCTGGAGCGGGCCTGAGCCATCCCTGGAGAGGAGCGGAAGAAGCTGTTTAATGAATGTATCATGAACTCGGTGTCTTTCCTGGCCGAAAAGGCGTCCAAGAAGGYAGGGTTGCTTGGTGGTGTGCTGCTGTCTCCGTTGAGCTGCCTCCTGCGTTCTGAGAGCAGCGTTAGCAGGGGACAGGGACCACGTGTATCGCACGGGCATGCTGCAGGAAGGCTGCCCGCCTCGGTGGGCCTCGCTCTGCTGTGCTGGGCCTTGAGGCTTGGAGGCAGGATGGCCCYACGGGTTGGCTGGGACAGAGGAGCATTGCGGGCTGTTCTTTGCTGTGCCGCAGCCTTCACGTGCAGTTCGTGAGTGCTCCTGCCTCTCAGCACTTCTTCTTTCCAGGCGCCCTTTCTCCCATGCCTTTTCCTTCTGGCAATGGCAAKCTGGGCATGCGACTTTCCAAACCAGGGCTTTGGATGAGAGAATGGCTCGTGCCACCAGAAGTGCATTTGTGGCCCTCACATATAGGATGACTCTCCAGGAGAGCTGTACAGGGCAGGATTAGTGAAGATAAAGCTTTTGGRGGCAGATAGAGCCTTGCTTTGGGCTTGGAGCTGTTCTGTTTGCCATGCTTGGGCCCTGGAGGTGCCTTGGGGCCAGCGCACTGTGGCAATACAAATGAAGACAGATTCAAATAAGTCAAGCGATATGTTACCTTAAACACCAGGGGAAAACAGAAATGGCTTGATGGAGCTGAGACAACATTTCTGGAGCAACATAAGGGTTTCTTTTTTTTTTTCTTTTTAAACAATTTCCTGATTACTTTGACTGCTTGATCTTACAGCCCAAATATTGCCCTGGTGTTATTTCTTTGCATTTCATTTCCTAAGACGTCCTGAAGAGCAGGGACTGAAAAATAAAATAAAACCTGGCATGTATTTTACAAGCTGTGCTGGCTTCTCCCCCAGACCCCATCAACCCTTTGAACCGCAGCTGTTCGGAGAGCTGAGGTCACTGCAAAGGCTCCTACTGACTTCAGGGGGCTACGAATCTGTGCTGCAAGTAACAGCCCTGTGTGAGGCTTCCTGAAAGGCCATTTTGGTGGAAAAGCTCCCCTAGCTCCGGGAGATGTTGGACCAGGCCTGGAGAGGCTTGGTCGCAGCGAGGCTRTTCCTGCTCCTGGCCAAATTGCTGCCTTGGTCACACTGACCCCAGGCGTGAGCCCCTCCTGGGAGGGGACCCCCAGGGCAGCAGTGCTGGGCGAGGGGCCTCTGGTTGCTCCTGGCGCCAGGAGGGACTGCAAGGTCTCCCTGGTGCTGCTGGTGGGAGTGCAGGAGGCCACTGTCCCCGGGTGCCTCCCTGTCATTGCTGCGGGCGACCTCGCGAGCGAGCAGGGCTGCATCGTGCTGCTTCTGGGCACAAACCCTAGAGGCAGGGGAATGGGCAGCACCAGGGTCGAGAGAGGCTGGGCTGGATCAGGGTTTTCAGCCCAAGCAGGACCAAGCTTCAGTCGCCTTCTCCAGGGATTGTGGCAGCTCCTGAGCACCAGGTTTTTTTCTTTAGAGCTCTCCTCAACCACAAGAAGTGTGGTTAGAATTTTTTCGAATGGGGAAAGTTTCTTGCCCCAGGGCAAGCTGAGAAATGTGGAATGGATTTGAACCAAACTTTTTTTTGTCTTTTCTATTTTGGAAATTTATTTAAAGAAAAGAAAAAAAAGGCCCTTGGGCAAGAGCTGAAGCATGGAAAATTTTATCCCAAAAAGTGGATGCTTTATGAAATTATGAGCGTGTGAAAACAGGTGGTTAAACTGAAACGATTTTACAGATTTAAGTATAGAGGGTGCTACCAAAAGCCTGTTATAAATCCTGGAGTGAACTCTTCTTGAAAGGCACAGGTACAAGAACAGGCCATCATCAAGTAACCCGAACCACTACCAAACCCACAGGCAGCTCCAGAGCCTGTAATGAAGCCAAGCAAAATGAGAAGAGGTTTTCTGAGAGGTCAGCAGGGGAGACAAACCCAGGCCTGCGCTCCCGTGTTTCAACTCAAACACTACCCCAGGACTGGTATCAGACTCCAGCAAAGTCTGCGTGCAGCACCTGATCCAAAACCTGCTCCAGGCAATAGCAAGTGTTCTGCAGGTTCCTCCCAACGTTGGATCGGAACGTTAAACGTGCAGCCAGGAAGAAAAGCACCTGCGCTGCAGGATGCTGTGGGCACCAGGTGAGAGCCTCAATTATGTTGTCCATTGCTTTGAGAACTAGTGGATGTGCTGCTGAGGGTAGGAATAAGGTCCCAGAGTCACGTTATCCCCTTTGCTAGTGACTGTGAGGGGAGCAGAGCGCTGGATCAGGTTGCCCAGAGTGCTGGTGGAGTCTGCATCCTTGGTGATGTTCAAAAGCCAYCCTGACACAGTCCTGGGCAGGCTGCTGCAGGTGACCCTCCTTAAGAAGAGAGTGGGATTAGGTGATCTCTAAAGGTCCCTTCTGAGCTCAACCACTCTGTCATTCTGTGACCGAGTTCCYATTGGAGTCAGGGACCTCTGTAATCAAGGGACACCTCTTGGATTCAGTAAAAATRAACAAGAAAATACATTTATTTGTTCAATTAGTGAAATGTTCATGATGTGRAGTCCCCTTTCTGTGGATGAACATGTCTCCACTTTTGTGTATATGCCCAAAAGGTGACCAGAATACTTGGCACCATTTTCTGTACTGGTATACAGTCTGTTGTTTCATCCTTTCTTCACGTGTCCTTGGTGGAAATGCAGGACCCCACCAGTTCTCCTTGGGGAACCTAGTGCATCCCAAGGGTTATCTATGAAGCCCCWCTGACAAAACACACGGCTGAAGAGTGCCTGGCTTTGGGTAGAACCAGTGTACCTCAGCAAGGACCTGCAAAGGAATGAGATGTCATTTACCTGCTTGCACGTCTGACTYGGTTCTGCCTGGCCTCGACCCACCAGGGTGCTCCCAGAGGGCTCCTGAGGTTAGCTGGGGCGGCAGAGGKGCTCCAGCTCGACACCTCGCTCCCAGCTTTGTTATTAATGCACACTCAGGTACTGCTTTTAGGATTTCGGTCACGAGGAATGAGCTGATTTCTGTTGCGTTACTAAAATGTAAGTGTGATTATGAAGTGTTATGATATATGGTCTGTAGAGTTTTACAGCTGGGTCTTAAAGGGCTCATAACAAGAAAAAATGCCTTAGGCTGGAAACCTACTGGTGGAGGTACAATGGCAATGCTAATTAATACCCCTTGCAGAGACACAGGGAAGGAAATAACCTGATTCCCAGCACTGTGACAAGATGATCATTGCCCAGGGACAGGAACAAAGAACAGAAGCATGCTCAAAACTGGAGACATCAGCATGGTTTATGGGAGATGAAGCTCCTAGCTCCTCCTCTGTCCCAGGCAGCAGAGGTGGTGAGTATCCTTGCCTTGTCAGAAGAGCCAGCAGTAGCACACCAGCCCTGGAGAACTTGCCTGTTGCCTGAATGATTTRTTGCATGGAAACGACTAAAGAAGACCTCAGTTAAGGTGAGAGTTGCAACCTGTAGCAYTTTGTCCTTTTCCTTTCCATGTCAGGCAATAAACAAGCAGCAGAGGAAGTTGATTAGAGGTGTTTCCGTATCTGTAGATCTTCCTCTGGGAGCATGGGCGCAGTCCTCTGGAGCGGGGTCTCCTGCTCCGTTAAAGAGCAGTGCACTGGCAACTTCCTGGAAAGCCTGGTAACCAACGCTGTTGGTCTTGGAGACCATGGACTCTGCAGGGGATTCCTCCACTGAGGAGCAAAGACCTGGCTGTAGGCATATAACCAAGTGTCTCGGTTGTGGGCCACGGTTTGCTTTGGCGAGCAGCAGTGGAAAAAGAATTTGAGATTTAGGGGTTCTTCTGGATCTCCAGTAGCCAAGGCATGAACAAATTCGTAAGTGAGCACAGTATGTATGCAGGCAGAAGCTGGAACGTTGTCTTTACTAGGGGGAGGAAAAAAAACAAAACAGAAAGGTTGCCTTCTKTCTGAAGCAGCAGATTGTTTTCCTATGTGCTAATGAGGTAAAGGAATCTRTTTTAACCTAGGAAGTCACAGAGACCCATTTCAAATCCCCACAAGGCAGGATGGGTTGCTGAGGATGGTTCTTCCATCTCCCTTTGACCCAGAGCGGCTGTTCTCATTCCAGGTCCAGGCAGAGGTAGCAYAGCATCCATTGGACAAGTAACTGTCCCACCGGTGGAATTTCTCTTTGCTGCCCCCTCAGCTTGCCAGAAAAGCTTTCCCAGAAAGCATGAGCCTGTAGCATCCCTCTGAGGTCACCCGCTGCAGGGGGATGGGACGTTCCTTTCCTCATCTTTCCATTCAGCCTTGGCCCTTACACCCCTCGGGGCTCTGGAGAGCTCCAGGCCATTTATTCATTCCTTGGCTCCAAGCTCAGCTTTTTCCTTCAAACCAATCCAACTGGAAAGCGTTTAGGAACTGTGAGCCTTGCTGTCCTCCATTTCGTCTGCTTGACACAGTATCTTCCATTCTCTTTGACTGCTAGGAGTTAATTAGGTAAGTCAATACTTTCTGGTCATTGCCATAACTTCAGTACCTCCTATTGTGAAGATACAGCCTTACAAGACGACTTTAGGTCCACTATCCAGTTTTTCTTAGACCTAAATAGGAGTAGATGAGACTTTTTTATATGATGACATTCAGTTTGGCTGCTGATTTAYACAGTTCCATCCTGGCTAGTCCAAAATCCAGATAAATTTAGATCAGACGTTGGGTACTGCCCAAGTCTTGCAGATCAAAGCAATAAGAATAATGCCAAGGTAACACAGTTACATTGCTGCACTGGGATACTGGATTCCCTTCCAGTTCTGCAACGTTTCTCTGTCATCTGGGGCAGGACATCTTTCTCCCATCACTTCAACTTGAATGAGTAACAATACACAGTACTGTATTTGTACAGGCTGTGATGCAACAGAGCTAGGTCTGGCAACAGTGTGAAGAGAGATTAGTAGAAATAATAGAGTGGAATTAATAGAGGCTAATAGTGACTAGTCTCTCCACATGTTGGACACTTGCTTTCCAACATGATAAGGTATTCTGTGGGTTTCCTAAGTCTTTTTAAGAGTGTGAAGTGCACCCCACACTTCATGGTACTGACAGATTGACGTCCCTGGAGTTAAAGAATGGTCCTTACAGACTAATTTGTGGTACCAATAGTGCACTGTCTCAGCTGAACATTGAAAATAACCCATCAACTCAATGAACGATAAACCACAATGGGTTTCATGGTTGGTAAAGCTGACCGACACTGCCCTGCATATGGAGAAAGCTATTTTCTCTCTGTTTTTTCCCCTGTATTTTATAACCCCATCCTTTTCCTCTGTGTTCTGGAACAATGTAACTTGCAAGGTGGGCAAAGCCTCATGGCAGGAAGAGCTGAATGAACTCACTTGTGGGCGTATCAACCATACAAAGAGCCCTTGCCGCATGTACTTCCCTTAGTTAAATGGAGGAGAGGAGAAGTTTTGATATGTAACAGTAACAATTAACATTGTTAAAGACTTGAAGGTAGAAGACAAAATGACATATGCAGACCTCAGAAATGAGGCACATAAGGAAGAAAAAAAGAGGCTATGGCCTGGAGTTTCCAGCTATATGCATCACTTCCTGGGGGAAAATATAAACTCTCAAGTCTGATCAAAACTCTCCCTGGACACATGTTCTGGGAACTAGCACTTCAATGGCTGTAAAATGCATAAAGATTTTGCTTTCGAATCTGGGAGTGCATGCAACACCAGTGTGTGCATGTAAATCAATGCCTGGAGTGCCCATTAAGGCAAGGTGCCTCCTTTTGGGGCTCTGTGAAGGAGTCATCCCGTGGACAAGATCAGTCAAGAGGCAGGAAGGGGAGTCCTGTCAAGATATGACTCGCAAATCCATTAGCAATTTCATTGCAGAAGAGATACAAGGATTTAGTACAGCTGTCAGCATCATTCTTCAGGTCACACTGCTGCATAAAAGAGAGTGTTAGAACCTGGGACTTAAACTAAACAGATTTCCTATAGGAAACACACACAAAATTACATTGCTTCTAAAGTTACTTTTATAGACATTTTCCCTGAGAAATATTTCTCCCTGGAAAAATAAATTCACAGGATGTAATTAAAACGGTTATATGTGTACACTGGAATGGCCTCCTTTAAGTGCTTCACCAAATGCACCACTAAATAAAGGAATGAAAGCCAGCTTTGTTTAAATCTATTAATAACAATATGTATTAATTATAAAATGAGACATTGCTCTGTTAGTTTATGGTTATTAAAATAGCCTTTAATAAGGCTGAGGCTGGAATATTCAGCTTTGCAGTTGTCTGCAATGCTAGAAAGGCTTTGAAAATTGACTGTAATCTACTACTTTTACTTGTCAAACCCTACCTTGATAAAGGCAGCAGGTATCAGGTTCCATACCCCTTGGTTTGCATTTATAACCAGGTGCTGCGGGCTGTGTTTTTTCCTGTWTTTCCTGCCCTTTTTTTGAGGGTTTGCATCCCGTTCACGTTGCACTTCCATGCTTGGAGGAGCCAAGAAGAGGTTTCCAGTGCTTTATCCCCACCTTGAGCACGGGGCACTGCCGGAGCTGCTCAGATAAGTAGACGTGACACCCACCCGTTACTCGCCCCCGGCCAGCGATGTATGGCAGCTCTGGCATGGCCAGATACTTCTCATGTCACGGCTGCTTGTGACATTAGCTCCAGGCAGGGGGTCATTGCTGCTCTGTGGAGGAGCAACCGGAGAGCCTAGGGAAAACATCTGCTGGGCTTCTGGGAGGGATGAGCACCAAGGCATGGGCGCTTCCCTGCCCGTGCCTCTTCCCACCTGTGTGCTTCTTAAACAGGCTTTTTCTTGCTTTATACTGTGTCAGACCTTTTATTTTCCTTCCATTATTTATTCTGTCTTTTGTTGTTTCTTATTGGAGACATAAGCTAAAAGCAAAAATTGTGCCTTTATTCCAGATTTAAAATACTGTTTTAAAAAAAAATATATATTATTGCTGTTATGGCTATTGTCAAATTGCCATTCTGATCACAAGTAAAGATTTTCTGTGTCCTTGCATCACTCCTAGGCAGGTTTTCTGTGTCTCTCAATGGCATCACAGTGATGTTTCTAATGCATCTCTATTTGAGGAGATCTTTTGGAGGAAGCAGGTAAGACCTTAGAAGGTAAGAAATGTTGGGTCACTATTAGCACTTCCAGGACTGGAGATATTGCAGAATGCATCATCAGAAGAGTCAAYGTTGTTGGGTTTTTTTTAACTGGAAGCTGATTTTGTTTTTGTTTTCAGAACTGAAACATTTTAGCTAGCCACACTGGAGCCACTTCCATTAGGGAAAAGACAAAAGCCCAGAAGAATGAACACCGCAGTGTTCAGAAATAGCTCAAAASAGGCTTTTCTTCCCTGGGAGGGACTGGAGCCAGGGAGAGGTAGTTAAAGTGTGGAGCGACGAGTCAGTTTTTTGTYCTTCATTATTTCTAGGCCCTGTCGCGGGCACTGTGAGCCCAAAGCCCGGCCTGGGGAGGCCGCCCGTGCCTCGCGCCGCAGCTGTTCAGCATCGCTGCCTCCGAGCGGGAAGAACGGCGGGGAAATGCTTTATGTTCACACCCCACCTTGGAGGGAGGCCAGTGTCCGGAGCGCGCCGTAGAACACGCGGGAGCACTGCTGCTTGCAAGCACGCTAGTAATTCTTATACCCCCGCGCCTTCCAAAACGCGCCTTTCTTCATTTAATTGTTTGAAAACCGCAGCGCATTCGCATTGCCCTCTGCGGAAATCACCTTTAAAAGTGACTTTGTAGTTTCTTTTTTTAGYGTTAGGCTTGGAGGAGGGGGGAGTTTGAGCTTGGTTTTGTTTCCCTAAGGCCCCCTTGCCAGCGCCACCAGGGTCGKTTTTTTCCCTTTCATTCTCCTCCGGCCCAGTTCAATAAACACACCCAGCTGCTTCGCGACCGTAGACCGGCTTAATGAAATTGCACTAGGTGCTTCCGAGGGAAGGATGCTGATTTTCCTCTGCTGGTTCGTGCCTCGCGTGCCCGGAGGTGACGCCCCGGGACACCGGCACTTGCTCGGCACCGGGATTCCCTCACTGCCGAGGTGGGCTGTGTGCATGTGGCCGTGTTTTGTCTATAGGAAAGCTGGCTACGGGCACAGTGTCCAGACAAAAAAGTCAAGCCCTTGCAAGACAGGCCTGGCTGGCACTGTCTGGGGAGGAGGCTTCACGTCTGCCAGAGGCTGGGTATGAACGTGCACCCTGGCAGTGGCAGTCCCCACTGCTGGTATATCTGGCACCCACAGCTTCTTAAACTACAGCCTTGCTTTCAGCTAGCCCGTCTTGCTGCTTTGAGTGTTCTGCTATTGTTTTCTGCTTTTTGGTGGAAACATTTGATGATTTATAATTAATTAGAGGTTATTCCTTTCAGATTAGATCATCTTTTTTGATCTGCAAAACCCAATTGAGTATTTCTGCACAGCTGCCTCTCTAACACTCAGCTGATGATGGAGACGTAATGCTAAAGGCTGGAAARGATGTCCATCGATCAATAAATAACTATTGCCTTTTGGGTAACCTAATATGGAGGGTACAACWCAGTTTACAGGAGATTCTGGCCCAGAAAGAGAGGATAAAATCAAATAAYTAATTGAAACTTGGAACAAAGCTTCTGGTTCAACCTATCATTGTTTTGCATTTTAAAAATAGGAAGAGTTTTCAAGTGAATCAGAAGAAGGTTACAAAGARGTGTTTTGTGCAGTATATGTTGAAAACAATCTCTTTCCTTCCCTACCTTCTCTAGGTCCCTTTCTTATTCTTGCTTTTGCTTTTCTTTTTTCCTTGAGATACTTCTTCTGACATTTCCACACAAGTGGTGAAARGAGATGATCAAAGGGAAATAAAGAAGACTTTTTTTTTTTTCTCGTTTTATTTCCCCATCAAAATATGAACAGGTACTAGAGAGAAAAAATAAAAAAGAATGCCTTTTGTCTGAAAATCCCCTGGGGTGGGAGGTGGGGAAGGTTTAACCGAAATGTTCCTGCGTGACTCATTTCTGGGCAGCTCTTCGCTGTCAATGGAAATTTGTCTGTGGCAGATTTTATGTTATTTTCTAACCTGCATGCAGGGAGGTGTTTCGTTGGTTGACTGAGGTAAAGGAGGCGCCTGCTTCTCCTTTGAAAACCTGCCCTCCGAAGGAGGCTCCAGGTTGCAATCCCTGCAATTGCAGATTGGAAAAATGATAATAAAAGCCCCGTTGGCATTTTCGTCCTGTGTCTCCCACTGCTGGGCTTGTCTCTGATGGTGCCTGTAGCTATGGCTGATAACGGCCCTTTCTTCACTTCCATAAATTCATTCSAGGAGCTTACTGGGCAAAAAGTAACCCAACTGTTGCCTTTTTTTGTGCTTATAGTCTGAATCCCAATGACAATCACAGATGTTTTAAGTCCTCCTCCCATCTTTCCTTCCTGTTTTCTGTTTGAGCTTCTTGTTAATGTGCATCTCCATGTCTACTTTAGAAAGTATATAAATTCTACAGAAGGCTGCTCAATGGTACTAAAGATGGAGGGAGATATTTGTTTTTCTACTTTCCCCAAAGATGCATTTATCCCTGGGACAATTAACTTCAGAGTCCACTAAAAATTCAGACTCTTGGCTTGGATCCAGGAAGAGAGAAGCTTTATAGACTGAGCTAAGTGTGAATTACAGTTATGGCTATGGCATTCTTTCTTTTTTTCTTTCTTTCGTTCTTTTGTTCTTTTTTCTTTCTTTCTGTCATTCTTTCTCTCTTTCTCTTGTGTTGGTCTGGCAGATAGAATTACTGAGCATTTCATAAAGCAGCTTTSTTCTGCTACTTGGCAGGTCTGGGAGGAACCTTTAGGGATTTAAAAGGTAGTGCCTCTGGAAAGGGCATTAGAGGTGGTGATGGTGGGGCTAACCACTCATTTTAGATCTAGGTATAAATAATTGTCCTTTTAAATCATAGAACTGAGTGCCCAGTTTGGCTGCAAGACTTTCAAGAGGTTATTTTTAATCCAGAAATAAAGAGGTCCATTTCTCTTCTAATTCTTGCAAGATGTAATCTGGCAGTAAATTCAAATATTGACTTAATTCTATAAAATAAAAGAGGTGGGATAATAGAAGTTCACTCCTGCCCCCTCTCTTCTCCTCTTATTTAGGCATATTCAGGGCAAAAGGAGCATGTAGAGGTATTTCAAAGCCCTAAAACTGGAAATTGTTGTTTGCAATCTGTTTTGTTTGCAGGTTTCATTTTTCTTTTTCATTGCTTCAGTGTTAGGAGCTGGAGAAAGAGATCCTGGCTAGTAAGCAAGTCATGTGGCTTTTGGATTACTGGATATTTTTAGATGTTGGAAGCTATTCTTGAGAGTCACAGGCCCTGGTTATTGGATGGATCAGTTTTCAGGTGAGGTGACATCAGTCCAGCAGTGCAAAAGGCCACCCACAGATGACAAACTACTAGTTGCCGAGGGGAGAAAGGGTAGACGATCTCCCCTGCCCTGGCTGCATGTCTCTTCTGGTGATGGTTTGGTCAAGGCAGGTTTCTAAACTATATGCTCCAAGAAAGAGGATCAACTGAGACCGATTTCAGTGGAGCTCTGCTTCCTTATGCCGGTGGAGGATCTATCCCAGTACACCTCAAACAAGCACTGTGTGCTTTCYTTTTCCTCCTTGCCTTATTTGTCTTTTGCAGCCTTTAGAAATAGTCTATGGTCCTCAGAGTTCATAGGTTGAAAAATGATCCTCCAGTAGGCCCTGTGGGTGCCTGGCATAGTGGTTGGCAGTACGACACTGATTGCCCTGACGACTCCCAGCAATGCTCTGGGGCAGGAGCTCCCTGCTTTCATGCTGATCCCTAGTGCTGGCCAGAAGTCTTGAGCACCACTGCCATGGGATTGTCACTCATGGCATGTACCTAGGGGATCTTTCAGAGGGAAATTTGGGGGGCGGGGGGGGGGATATCTGCACTGTCTAAGCTAATCTTGCAAGAAGATTCTTTTCATGTGTAACTGAGGTGAAGCTCTTCTGTCAGCAGCAGTGGCTTCCCCAGAGCTGGAGGCATGGCCTGCCCATGCTATAGAGCTCTGTTGATCACCTTGCTTAACTCCAGCACTGTTACAGGAAGCATCGGTGAATTGCTGTTAGGATCTTAAGGTACTTCAGGTTCCCGAGCACCTCAGGAGGTCATCTCGTCCTACCTCCAGCTGAGGTAGCCTGGAACAGTGTCCAGGGCTGCCCACAGACTATGCACTCAGCTTGCAACAGGTAGAAATGATAGGGTTGGTGAGTTACACTGGGCTTAAATGTATTTCTGAAAACTCAGAAAAGGCATTTGCAAAGCCAGACTCTTACCTGTTTGCAAACTCACGTTTTTCCACTGCACTCATTTAGAGTGATACGGATTTACATAATGTATTCCTCCCAGGGATTTCTCATGAACATTTATCTATAGCTTCCAAAAGCTGATAATCTCCAAGGCTGGGGAAGCTATCAGTCACTCCTTTTCTCCCATGTCTACTGGTTATATCAGTTTGGTTGTTTTTCATARGCATTTAAGAAAAGAAAGAAAAAAAGCCTACTTCAAAAGGTAAAGGTTTACTATAGAGCATGATGAGACTTGATGCATTCAAAACTTTCTGCATTTCATTACAGCATGCCTATGTATACATATGTGTGTGTGTGTGTGTGTGTGTGAGGACACAGTGATTGAACAGGAGGCCTTTACTCCAAGAACAAACAATCCCTGAACCTGGTTTCACAAGTGACAGATACTTCATCCAGCTTGCTGCAGCTTCATCCGTCTTGTTTACCAGCCACTTTGTTCCTCTCTAGGGCTTTACTCYGTCCACAGTGTAACCAACATATTGCAAGTAAGCTCTGCTGCATCCTCTGCTTGCCTTTCCTTCCTGTCCACATGTTACCCATGGGAGAAGAGCGAAAAGTTGGTGCTGATTCAAACACTGTAAGTAAACAGATCCATTTTAAAGCAAAGTTGCGCTGAGCAGGAGTGGCCTTTTGCTAAGAGCTTTGAAAACTAGTTGTGTTCTTAGTGGGAAGGCTCCACAGTGTAAAGTGTCCCTTGTGCCTCTAGGCATTACAGCTTTGGTCCAGTGCCATGTCTATGAGCCCAAGCACTAACGTAGCTCTTGAGTCAGTTGCTCTTTTCTTCTGGTTGAGACTTCAYTGCCAATCAGCAGTTCGACGTGATGCTTTGCAGACGGAGGAGCTAATTAAATCTAGTCCCATTAAATCTGCAATGACGCAGACAATGCAATAGCTAGACAGCAGTTCTGGTCTGGCATGACAGCAGGGTACCTAGATGTAGATCCTAGATGGATTTAGCCTCTGTCTGCTTTTCTGGAACCAAAATGGACCAAGTAGATGGTCCATTGCCAGCCTACACACCTTGCCAGCCCCAGTCAGAATTGTGGCAGCRGTATTTTCTTCCAGATACTGCCATAAAGCCCAATGTAGAGCTGCCTTCCCCACAAGATGGCATCTATGGACTGTGTCATACAGAGCCTCTGTAGCTGGATAGAGGAAGAGACCAGGGTTAGAAATACAGGGAGRAATGTGCTGCTCATGCATGTTGGAGGACTGTGGGTCTGCTCCATCGTCCCAGAGAATGAGGACTGCTTGCAAATTCAGCCAAGGCATTGCTCCAAGTGCGGACAGGTCTGGAGCAGGCCTACTTCAAAAAGCCCTGCCTCATCCCATCCTGATCCCACAGAGTCTTCCACAAAACTGGAGGAGCACAGGCAGTCAAAGCTAAGGAGCTCCATCAAGCCATGCTGCCTGGTTTCCAGATCTGTTCCCTTTGACTTAAGGAGGGCTAAAGAGATGTAGAGTCAGATTTCCAGATCGGCAGCCAATTCATTCCAGGGGATATTCCTTGGCCTCAGGTCTGTGTGGTCTAATAGTATAGAATTGGGGTAAGGTGGGCAGTGTTAGCCAGCACTGACAGCTTCTGAAAATCCATACCAAGCACAATTGCTTTCTTTCTCATGTTAGTCAAAGCACCGGATGATGACAGATAGCCTGGGATGGTTATCTATGCAAAACCTTGTGAGTTATGCTACAGGGAAAAAAAAAAAAAAAAAGACAGGAAAAAACATGAACACAAAACGTTATTGTCACTTTTTACCTATGGGAAATCTTCTGTAGTCTTAACTAAAAAAAGAATTCTTGATAGGAAATAAATAATACCATAACAAATCCAACAGGTGTAACAAGACAGCTTTCACACATGTGACCTCTCCCTGAAGGTGGAACTGGTGCCTGCAAGGGTGTTTCAAAGAACTGCAAGTTTTTAGCATCTCCCTTGGTACCTTTTCCTCTGCYGCTTGTTGAAAGAGAGATCCCTCAGATCTGTTTACCAATGACTGAGCTCTGCATTTTTTTTACTGTTTCCATTTCTAGGATGAAAACTCTTAGCACCACCAGACCTCGAACCAATGACTTCCTGGGGAAGAGACCAGGTAAATCTGGCTTCTGCTGAGGTTTTCTGTTCTGATGAGCTAGCAGAAACACTATCTTGCCTCTTTCCTGCCTCACAAGAATTGCCTTCCTGAGGACTATTCCAGCTGCTKCTTCCTCTGGAGCACCAGGTATGTAGCCTGAGTACTTCTTACTCTGGTTATTGCTGATTTATTACTTTACCTGATCAGTTGTCCCACACACCGGAGTGCAGCTCTACTCTGTCATACTGACTTTCTTGGAGTGGGAAAGCTTCTAGGTGCACCTGGGCTATGACCTACCAAACCCCTGGGAGATGCTTCTGTTTGGTGAGCAGGTTGGCAAGCGTGYTGGGTCCTGGGGCTTGACCACAGGTCAAGATTGGGGCGCAGCGCTCAGCTCCAGGCACGACAGCTCCATGTAGATGCCCTTTATGGCTTTTTGCAAGGGGCGAGGAGATGTCCCGAGACACTCAGTGGGTCACAGTGGGCGGCAGGACCACAGGGGCAGGAGGTTGTGAAGGCAGCRCTCTCTCCGTGAGTCTGGAAGCTCCAGTGGAGCAGCACGGGGCTGAGCGAGCAGCTGCTGCTCCCTCTCACTCCAACATATCCCCGTCTCTTTTTTACCATGGGCAGGAAAGGCGCGAGGGCTGTTGTCTTCAGGCCCTCCTCCCCACTGAAGAGATGCGTTGCAGGGGAGGAGCGGGCGGCTTTGAAGGAGGAATCGCGCCACCGCTCCTCGGGCTGCCCGGGYGGAAGGAGCAGCCATCTCGGGAGGCTGGGGAGGATAAACCACCTTAACATGGGAACAGGAAGCCCTGGGCCCTGGCAGGCGCCAATCAGGCCCGGCTGCGGGAGGGAGGGCCGTGCCGGGCAGCGGTGGCGGCCGAGGATGGCGGGTGCGCGCCGGYGGCGGGGAGACGCCGGGCTGGACCGGGGCTCTGCGTCCTGCTAGGGGTCCGGGCGCCGTGGGGCGATGTGAGGGACGGGGCTCCCCTCGGAGACGGCAGCGGATGGCCGAGGGCAGCCAGGCTGGCGGCRCCCTCCCGCCCGCGCCCCCGGATGGCCAGGACGCCGCCAGCATCGGAAACCGGGGCGCTGGCCTCGGTGCCTCGGAGGGACACGCAGGTAACGTGAGCAGAGCCCAGGGCCACCGCACGCCCCCGTGCAGCCCGTGCGAGCGGCATGCCCGCGCTCATCGCTGTGCGTCAACCCAGGCGCCTGCCCTGCCCTCCTCCATCACCTGCATCCTCGCACCTCGCCCGGGCGGGTGAAGCAGGGCGAGCTGCTGCCCGCGGGGTCGGTGAACGAGGGTCCGAGGAAGAAGGATGCCCCGCTGGGTTGGCAGCTCGAAAGAGCCACATGGGAGTTGCCAGGTGGAGCCGAGCGCCTCGGCGTGCGCTTGGTTGGGCTCCCCTGCTTGGGGTACTCTCAGTCCAAGAGCTTTGTTTCAGGTGGTGTTTGAGAATTGTGTGTGGGGCAGCACGGGTTGCCCACCGCTCTCGCCACCCCACCGCAATGTCTGCTCGTTGGTCTGCTCRAAGTGCTGGTACAGCCACAGAACCCCATGCAGCGGGTTTGCTCGCATGATTATACCCATGCTGGGGGCCTCAGGCTGCAACCATATTTCTCCTCCGCCTTTTTTTTTCTTGGATGTAGCTAGCACTGAACACACTTTGGAAATTTTAGAAAAGTCCCTTGAGATGCCTTAAACTTCTCCAGAGTATCTGTTATGTTTCCTAAGGAAAGATTTGGGAGCATGCTGTGCATCCCAAGGGCACCCAGGAAATGCAGAGYTGTTGTGAAGTTTAGGCAGGGSCATTKTTGCWTCCATCCACAACCYGTTCAAGTCATGGKGTGGTGGGKACATACCTGTTGATCTTGTCTTTGSTTGTGCTTAGCAATGGGTGCATCAAGCAGCCACAGACCAGCAACTGCGTGCTGGACAGTAGGCCGCTCCTTGCTCCATGCCTTTTCCCTTCTGTCGGTGTCTGTTGGATTCAGACACAGGGAAATACGAGCTRTAGCTACACTGGTGCCTTCTCATGGGAAGGCAGAGTCTCCCTCGAGCCGTTTTTAGCTCTGTCTGGTGATCCTGGGAGCGGTGCCAAGGCRCTTCAGCACCCGCCTCCTCCAGCAGCCTGTTGCTCGCACTCAACCCAGCTCCCCCTCTCTTCAGCGCAGGTCGCAATCTCAAGGAGTGGCTGCGGGAGCAGTTTTGTGACCACCCCATCGAGCACTGTGAGGACACCCGGCTGCACGACGCGGCCTACGTGGGGGATTTACCCACGCTCAAGAGCCTGCTGCAAGAGGAGAGCTTCCAAAGGTGAGGGACATGTCTCCCACCCGGTGCCAGAATCTCCTTCCTCCATTAGCACCGTAGCACTGGCTCTGGAGGCCCTCAGAGGGCCAAAGGAGGAATCTGATGCAAGGTCTGACTGAATTCAGCTCTGAAAATTTTGGCCGATGACTCTTTCTTCCTCTGGACTTCCTGCCCCAAACTGTCTCAGCCCCTTCTCCCTGTAGCCTGCTCCTTCCTGAAGCCTGTCCTGTTGGCAGAAATGCCTTGCTCTACTTTTAGAGGAGATGTGTTTGGTGGCAGATTGCTCTGCTTACCCCTGAAATTATGCTTGTTGGTCCTCCAGGAGGCAAATCTTRAGTTAGTCCTGTGAGGTTCGTAAATGGGCAGTGTCCACACGTAAATGCTCCTCAGATCATGCTGGAAATATAATACTGTGAAAATWGGAGTCTACATATGATGGAAAAAACATATAAAAGGGATTATAATCAAATATAAACCTGAAACACCCTCCGTTACAAAATCTGGCCATAGCTAAGTCTGTGACCATGGGGACAGTTAATTAATTTTCCTGCACCATGGAGAAAACTGCTTAGAGTGCAAATGCCTCTCTCAGCTTTAAAGGAAAAAAAAGGTCCTTTCAGCAAGAAGGAGAATGAGCCAGCCCCTCCTTCTGTCACCAAGGTGGCTCTGCAGAGCCGCCTCAATCCCTCGGTCTGAGGTTTTTCCCAGGTTCTGCCCCACAGGTTCTGTGGGAACAATATCGCAGCAGTGCCGACTGACCCTTTGGGGCTCCGAGTTGAGCTGAAAGAGGCATCCTTCCTGCAGGGAAAAGGCAAAGTTAGGTGGTAGTAGGAGAAGGTCTGGACATGTAGATCCATCATCAGAATGAGCACAGAAGTGGCTTCTTTGAATCTGGGAGCAGATATGGGGTGGAGATCCCCCAACCTCCTAGGACAGTCATACGACTGCACAATTGAGGACTTGCTTCTTCCTAAAGCCTGGTTGAAGAAAAAAAAAATGGGGCTTTGCTTTCCGGGCAAGTGGCCTTAAACATGGCATATAAAAGTTWCTTTGTCCTGTTCAGATTATGTGGTCCTGCATGGAGGCCACTAGAAGAGTAARTTGACTGCTGCACTGGCAAAGGGGCATGTTTTCCTGCCTACCTTGGCCTTAAAGAAATTCCCATCTCTGTGCATGTTATTGCTGAAATGGTACTTTCATTGATCTGAATAAAATTTGTGATTAAGGGCTGGACATTTATGAGATATTTAGGGCTAACCTGAGATTTGGATGAGCATGAGGATTAGTGCAGGTGGTTTCAGGTGAGGATCTGAGCAGCCACAATCCAGAGCCATCTACTCTATAAACTGAGCAAGGTTCTTTCTGGCAGTACTGGTGTCTACCAAGGATGCTAAAGGCCTATTTATGTTATTCAGAGCAGCACACCCACCCTCCCAGAGCTAACTCCCTCCTGGCAGGGCTTTAGGGAGGGATTTGCATTCATTTATCCTTATGGTGCCAGGCCAAGCAAGCACATTGCCAGTGCTGTGATATGGTGGAATGCCTGCACTTTCAGGCATCCCTCCACTCCTCCTGCTCTTTCTCTTACTCTTCTGCTTTGACATCGTTATGTGCCTGTCAGAGCAGCTTGGAGTAACCACTGAAACCACCGTTTTAGCCTCCAGCTCTATCTGGCTGCATGCAGCACCTAGCACAGCAGCGCCAGGTTATTTGTTGAATTCTTAGGGGCTTAAAGTGCTTAAAATGGTGAGGAAAAGCTTCAAGAGGGACATTCAACCTTGCCCAGCCTCTTTCTCCAGGGCTGGGGGAGGCAGGGTGGCCCCAGACCCTCTCTGACTCAGTGCTCCTCTTGTGACCCACCAGCCGGATCAACGAGAAGTCGGTGTGGTGCTGCGGCTGGCTGCCCTGCACGCCGCTCCGCATCGCCGCCACCGCCGGCCACGGCCCCTGCGTCGACTTCCTCCTCCAGAAAGGGGCCGAGATTGACCTGGTGGACGTGAAGGGACAGACTGCCCTCTACGTGGCTGTGGTCAACGGACACCTCGAGTGCGCCAAGATCCTCCTGGAAGCAGGGGCTGACCCCAATGGCAGCCGGCACCACCGCAGCACCCCCGTCTACCATGCAGCACGTGTAGGCCGGGCGGACATCCTTCGGGAGCTCATCAGGTGAGAGCCAGGCTGCAGATGGCCCTGGCTGGTGGGGCATGTGGCTGTGCTTCTCTCTGTCTCTCCACCTCCCTTAGGCTCTTTCTCCCATGGGGTTTGTGGGACTTACCACATCCATTTCTTCTTTTACCTTACCCTTCTCTTCATGATGTGTCCAGGGAGTCCACAGATCTGATAAAGATGGCCAAAAATGTCACTGGTGTGTGAAAGCACCATGCCTCATTTCCTAGGGGAAAATGTTATTTCTGGCCCTAGCATCAGAGCCAAGCATTGCAAACCATCCACTCTTTTTTCTCCATGGCCCTGTTCCATCTCAATAGCCCATGGCTCGCTCTCTCTTTCCTCTGGCTCTAGGCCCTTCTATTCAGTCCCACCTGGCTGAGTTTATGAGCAAGGTGGATCCCTCAGCTGGTCAAAATATAAAAGGGAAAAAGAAAAAACAGAAACAGGCTGAGCTTGGCCTCTGTGACCATTTTCCGTCCTTGGGAGGAGAGATGCTTGTTGTCAGTATCACCTGTTTTGACTGCCTAGTATTTGCCCATCACTTGAACAGCGTCTGGGCACCCCTTTCATTTCCCCCCCCTTGCCAGAGACCTGAACCTCCATGGAATGAGATGGCATCTCTGAGTTGCAAAGTGATAGAAATCATTTTGGGGGACTGACTGGTAACCTTGTCTGGGTGGCAGGGGCTGGTACTGTCTCTGCTGCACTTGTTTGTAAGCAACACTAAATTTGGGGCACCCASCCAGCCYTCCYTTCTACACCATGCTGAGCCAGAGARCAGTTTATCTTGGGAACACAGACCCATTCCCCGGAGGACCACTAGTTACGGATGCCTTATCCGACTAGGTGGACCGACAGCTTGCCCAACAACAACAGCCTGGGTTAATTCTGCAGTAGTGCCCAAAAATAATTTTCTTGGTTCAGAGGGTTGACCAACATTCAAATATTGCAGAGCGCATGATCCCTTATCCAACCTCTAGCTGCAGCAGGATTCAACCGTGCTGGGAGAATACAAAGACCCTCTGTCCTTAGGGAATTTTGTCTGCAGGACCAGCAGCAGACAGGGGACTAGCAGTACGCTGTGTGAACTTGGATTTTCACCTCTGTGGCATGCTGTGATACTTCCTTTCTTCTAAATTGGAAGTTCATTGTATAAGAGACTGTAGTGAGCAACTATATGGGTTGTTCATGCCAAATAATAAGGGATTATAAGGGACAAACATAGGTTGTAGAAAGAAATAGTAAAAGAAAACTCAGTTTATTTGGATTCCCACAGAAACACTTTCTAAGGAATCCCCTCAGTGATTGTAAATGCTAGAAAATAACAACAGAAAAGGATTTGGATACAAAAACTCTACAATACTTGGGGATTTTCTCCTTTCTTTTTTGTTGATGGGGAAATTATTTTTCACAGAAATGCAGCTTTAAGGAAGCTGGCCAGTAAAAAGAAGGGGAGAATGTTCCCTCTCCTCCTCCCTTGCTCCTTCTGCTGGAAACTGAGACAAGGATGTCCCCGTCACCATGTACTTGTTGGCACAGGATTCAGGCTCACAAGCTGCATTCCTGAGAATCTCCCCTGATATATCCGCTAACACAGGATGAAATGTAGCAAATGGTATTTCAGCACRCAGAGAGCTGATGTATTGATTTATGTGTCTACTCCTTGGGATACCTTGCCAGCGATATTAAAAGCAAGATTTTGGAAAACTTTCAGGATTAAAAATTAACTGGAGGTTGTCCAACATCTTTTTATTAGACAATGTCTCTCCCAAGGCTGCTAAGCTAATACCAAATTGTCAGATTGCCCAAAATTCCTAATATCTTGGAGCACAGATTTCATAGATCTATTCAGAGTGTTGTACTTTAAAATGCAGCCGTATGTTACAAAGCTCACTCAAAGGTTTAGAGAATGTCGACCAAAAAGATTTGGCAGTGAGAATGCAATGAATAGGACCCCTTTTACTGCAATATAAAGACATATTTTGGATTACTTAGCTTGAGATAGCYCCGGAGTCCTGAAAAGAAAGCCCTGCCTGGTCAGGCTGTCCTCCTTTRCACATTCATTGCCCTGGTACTTTGCTGCAGGTGTCTAAACATCACCTGGTTCATTTTTTTTTTCACTCGTATGGTAGCACAATCAGGATTCACAATTGCTGAACCAGCTAACCAAGCAATAAGTGAAATTGTATCCATTAATAGCATATACACGCGCAGCCATGGAATGGTGATCCATTTTATAGGCAGACTAGCGGAAATATTTACAATTATACTGCCAGGGTAGAGATTGCTTTCCTAACAGCTTGTTATGTGATCATGCTGTGATGAGCTGGACTGCTGTGTTGTGCTCACAGCTGACGGTGACCYGGCATGCTAAGGAGGAGAGAGTCCTCCGACCTCACTGCAAGCTCTGCAGAAGAGAGCTGGGAAATCACACCAGTGCTTTAGATGTGTAACTAACTGTATGGCAAAAGGAGAATTTCATATTCTGCTGTAAAAAGAGATGTAAGGATAAAGTATGTGGCTGCCTTGTGAAAACTGTAACCATAGGAGGCAATAGACTTACAGTGGCCCCATAAAAGCCCTACAGCAACACAGATGACTCTGTCCAAATTGTTTGGATAGACTAATTTTAAGATTATTTTCTTTTTATCTGCAGAGAAYGTGTGATTTCTACAGAGAACAGACAACTCATTTAGTCCTCTGTGCTTCAACGCAGGCGAAGTCAAGCACATTTAGCAAGGCAATCTGAAAGCTACTAGAAGGTGGTAATGTCCCTTAGGGTGCAGTGGTGGGCTGGCTGTCTGGACCGGGAAGTGAAGGTTGGCCCCGTGGGCTGGTGCAGAGACCAGCTCTCACTCTGCAGCATCATTTCTCACCCTGCTGTTCTCCACCCAATAGGTCACCTGGGAGCCTAACCAAGATGTTCCTGGCTTGGGAGACCTTGTGTGTACATAGCGTGCTGTTTGCAGCTCTTAGACAAGTTTTCTTGACCCTTGTTCTGTGCATGCTTAATTTAAATGAGCCTATTTCTGTTCTCAGAGTTAAAGCATGTGGTTAAGTATTTGCTGGATCGGGACCAACCCCTACTGGGTTCAGAAAGAGCTATGTATGCCTTGAGGCAGAATTTGTCCCCAGGTGGTTTCCTTATATGTTTTATTAACTGCAAAGAAGAATATTATGATATCTAGRAAGACAGAAAAACCTGGTCTTCTGAATGCATGCTTTGCAGTTTGAGAGAGGGACTGGCAGCTAAAGGGACATTTTATTACTGTGCAGGGAAAGGACAGGGCTTCTGATTGATCTGTAACTCTGTAATTAAAAACAACTACTCATTCGGGGATTGTGTTCTTTCCCTCCTTGCTCCTCTGCAGGCTGAATGTGAAATAGATGCAGCTGCAGTGTCACCATTGCTTGGGTGTTACCCAGCTTTGAGCCAAACACAGATAGATTCTTATTTCTGTTGTCACTTCTTTCTGCAACATTTCCATTTTTCAAATTCCAACCTTTTCCAGAAAGGGACAGTTGKTATCCCTTTTTGTACCCATTTACTTTGCTGCATTCTTCTCTTTCTCCAATATTTAAAAAAACAAGAGCTCCAAAGCTAATAAACCCTATTTTCTTCTCAAATGGAAATCAGCACAGTCATACAACAGAAGTAGCATTCACAGCATCTAGGCTCAGTGGAATGTTTTTCCACTGCACAGATGGCACTAAGTAGATAATGAGGAGGGGTCTACCCTGCTCACTCATCTAGTCTGTCCCACAACAAGCCCAAGACAGYTTTGCTGTGGCCATGRGGGATTAYGGAGCAGTCCAGACAGTGTGGCACCATGGAGTCAGCATGTGAGATACTGACCTCCCCATGGAGTAGCATGAAGCAAGAGCTGGTTGTGAAAGGCTTGACAGGTTTTCTCTAACA
The DNA here is from genome assembly GCA_003342815.1 of Eudromia elegans. Classification (NCBI taxonomy): domain Eukaryota; kingdom Metazoa; phylum Chordata; class Aves; order Tinamiformes; family Tinamidae; genus Eudromia; species Eudromia elegans. The sequence goes on along the minus strand of PTEX01000229.1, from coordinate 741,585 downwards.
TCTCGTGGAGATCTCTTCTTCAGTTATTGCAGTGTTGGCCAGTGAAGCGTTGTCTCACGTGCAGTGTCTACTATAATATATAGTTGGTGAACTGAGCTATGCAGAATGGGTGGGTAGGGTGAAAGTTCAACACARTTGTTTAGTATTTTTCCAGTTTCCTGGAATGCGTAGAGATGGTRTATGCATCCATGTGGCTGAKCTGAATACTAGGAAGGAGGCTTGTRTTTGAATCTCTGATGGCATKTCAACCATYCAAGTTCCTTCAGGAACAGGATTTTGTCATATATATTTCACTGTTGRACACRRATTTTGAGCTCAGATTTCTGTTCCATTTTCCATCTGTTTTTGRTAGTCAGATGCATCGCCTGTCCACCTTCTTGGCCTTTTGTTATCCTGATGGGGAAGTTATTTCACTGATTCCACTGCATCTCTTCAACTGAGTCACCTGGAAACATCCTCCATTCCCCAGCCAGCCAGTTAGAGACCAACATCATGTGYCCTTGGCTAAGGCTGAGCTGTCCCTCGTGCCAACGCCGTGCTCAGCACCTCCTTCAGGGGTGTGTGAAAGGGCAGAAGCCTCCAAACAGCCTCTTGTCTCTCCCATCCAGGTATGGCGCAGATGTGGATGTGAATCACCATTTGGCTTCCCGGCTCCCCAGCCCTTCCTTGCTGCCCCTCACCACGCTTGTGGTCTGCCCACTGTACATCAGTGCTGCCTACCACAACCTCCACTGCTTTAGGTTGCTTCTCCAGGCAGGAGCCAACCCAGATTTTAACTGCTGCGGGCCTATCAATATCCAGGGCTTTTCAAGGGGCTCACCAGTGTGCGTGATGGACGCTGTCCTGAGGCATGGCTGTGAAGCAGCATTTGTCCACCTTTTGATTGACTTTGGAGCTAATTTGAATCTGGTGAAGGTGGAGGCCTTGGGAGGTGAATCCACTGGAAGAGTCAAAGTCAACCCAGAGGCTCTGCAGGTGTTTAAAGAAGCCAGAGGTAAGTAGCTTTGGCTTATTATTACGGTGACTGTGGTTTTATCTCAGGCTGCATTTAAGAGGATTCTTTATTTGGTAGTTTGGGGGTGGCTAGCTTGGTAGAGCATACGGAGACCATGGATTTATTCCTATCTGTGTGTTTGGTGCTTGGTGRCTATTCCTTCCTAAGTATCACTGCAGATGTCTTCTCCACTGTAGGCTTCATTGTTATCTTGCACAAATGGCTTCTCCCAAATTAAGAGGCAGCAGCAGCTAGGAAGGATGGATCTTGTTCAAGTCCATTTGTTCAGGCCCCTTTAGCCAGTTGTAAAAAGATTCTGCAAACAGAATAGACTCAACTTAAATGTATAAAGCAATTTTAATGCATGCAAAAGATACTTAGGASATAAGCAATTCAGTGAGACATTTCTGAACTCACCAAGCTCATCAGCCCTGATAAGACCTTCAGAGAGCCTTTGCTGGCCAGGCAGGTGTTGGTCAGGAGAGGACCATGGGGCTGACCTCTGTGGCTCCCTGGTACTCCCTTGCAAAGGGAGGCTACAATGGAACTCCATGCCTGTAGCGCTTACATCTCTGTTCTCTTGCTCATTCACTGTCTGTGGTGCATCCAGCCAGACCCAGTTCAATGAAGCCACAGAAATGTGCTCTCACTATCCTTGAGTGCCCTTCTGCTCAGTGGGTGGTAGGAAGTAGGGTTTGGGAGCTCAAATGGGGATGTAAAATGGTGGGAAAAAGCTCACTTTTTGAATTCAGCATCCTCCGGGGAGTAAATGAATTATAGAAGATGCAAGCCAAAACCTCAAGTTCAAACATGCCTGTGTTCACCTGCTATGTCTTTCCTTTAGCAAAAGCAACATCAGCTCAGTGTGCACCCCTGCTCCAGCAAGGGCAGCACCTTATAAAACCACCAGGCTCAGGCACTGATGGCCGGGGCTTTGCATCAGGGTCAAAAGATGAGTTTCCCTCTGAAACTTCAGACCAAAGAGATGTAAAAGGGATTCAGGACTTGGGATGTAATGCCTATCCCCCACCCTAAAGTATATTCAGCTTCGCACATACCTGATTTTCAAACCCTCCTGGACTTTTGCAGAGCAGAGATGGGAATAAACYAGGGCAGGTGGTTTTCATTAAGCCWTAGTTTAGGAAGCCATGGGATAACCCTGCTTGCTTTCCTTAGGTATGGCAGTCAGGATAATGGAATAATGTCTTGGAGTTCCAATTCCTGAATCAGAAAGGATACCACCAYACTGTTCTTGTGTTGGCAGAGCTTTCCACGAATTCAACAGAAGCCCTTGTAGGAAAGTTGGGATAAGGCCTGAGCAGGCTACCAATGCTGGGACTCTCCCCACAGCTGTTGCTTCCCAGAGAACGGCTTARTACAAAAGGAAAGTCCACATCACTTTAAAATTGTCTGGTTAGTGTGAAGCCTCTCTCAGACTTCGCTGCTGTGCATTTGGCAGGGATCTCTTGGACCCACTCTGGCAGGGCTCAGGTCCATGGTAACAACCCCTTGCACTCTCCCCCTTGACCTTCCAAGTTGCCCGTGTGGCATTTGCGATTGCTCCGTTTTTATTTTCTTTTTCCATAGAGGGTGGCCTCCTCACGGGGAGCCTTTGTGCAAGGTCAGCTCTCTGGCACAGCCTTTCTGCTGCGATGCAGAGCATCGCCTCAGCTTTCGGAGGAGCTAACGGGCTCCTCTGCTGTCAGCAGAGGCTTTGTGCCGTCCGGAGCTCAGCACAATTTACATGCTGTTATGCCTCTCTCCTTCTCCCTCCGTCCCTCAGTGTTTCCTCTCCGCTTTCTTCATTGCAGGCCGCACCCGGAGCCTGTTGTCTCTCTGCCGCATAGCTGTACGAAGAATACTTGGCAAAAGTCGTCTGGATCTGATCCACATCCTTCCRATCCCAGACCCCATTAAACAATTTCTACTTCACGAACACAGTTAAAGGGCAATCGGCTGCTTTCCAGGACRGCTTCATTTGGTAAATGGCTGACAAAACCAGGTGCCAATGTTGACCCCATGGTCAAATATTGTACTTGCTCATGGAGTGCACATAATTCCCTGCCTCTGTGGTTTCACCCTTTGAATTTGGGGTGCGGTGATTGTGTGTGTCTATACTTCAGCTACCAGTTATCTGACTGGTAACCTGTTGTTTGCAATTGGATGGGCAATGAGGCTAAGAGGTGTGTGGCTGTTACATGAGCAAATACAAAATATCCTATAGCTGTTAACATATATCGATTTGTTATGACTCTACCTCTGATGTTGCTCCATATTAAACAAATCCTGGGCCTCAGTGGTACTTCTCTGTAGGAAATGCATCCATACTTAAGCTGTGGGCTTTCATTTTCCTCTAATGTGCTAGGGAGTCCCTTTTCCTCTTRGAAAGAGGTTTGCAGCGACACTGTTCTCTTTTTGGCATCAATATCTGGCCTTTCCCTTCCCCATGGGTTCTGTGATTGCTGCTGTGAAAGTGGRTGTATTTTCTTCTGTCCTCTTCTGGTGTGAAATGCATCACGTTTCCTGTCCAGTGCTGTGTGTTRCTTGGAGAACTGTTTCTGTGTCTCTGTGTGCTCCAAGGTAGCTGCTGTCCTGGCTTTCTCTGTGCAGGGAACCCATCCTGCAGATGGGAGAGTAGCAGAACATGTAATCCTATCCCGTCTGAGTCACTGTCCACAGAGCACCAGATGTGCCATGGCATCTTGGCTTTCCCTCCAGCACTATGACGGATGAGGCAAGGGGTGGCCAGTTCTCCCCACGACTTCCTCGGACCGACTGAGTCTCACAACCGCTGCCTTAGCACAAATGAAAAAAACACACGGAGGCAAGAAGAAAAGGTAGTTTCACCTGGGAAAACTGATGGTATGTGACCTCTACAGCCCATAGTGGTGATGTGATAGTCCCTATTGGTCACCCATTGCTACTGTGTTAGTATCGGGTGACAGGATAAGGACTGCGATACTCAAATGAGGCCATGAAATGGACCAGGAAGATTTCTGTTTTATCTTTGGGAAAGAKGATAGTCCAGCCTATCTCCTGTTCACTCTGCAGGAACAGCAGTGGAAGGGTTACTAGAATGAACTTTTATGTTGCTGTACTGGATGTTAATTGATCCAATATCTATAAAAACCTATCTGTGTGATTATGAGGAAAAAAGACATCAGAAACTCTCTCTAGACAGCCTGCAGAAACTCTCTCTAGACAGCCTGCTTTGCTGCAACTGCAAGCAAAGATGCAGAGATTTCAGAGATGCTTTCAGAGAACAAGGAAGGACAGGAAGAATGGTGTCTCTGATTTATTTATTTATTTTTTTAATTATTTTGATTCCATGGCAAGACTGGGGCATGGTGCTGGAATGGCAGCCAATGTCCAGCTGTGTTTGGCCTCTGCACAATGATTTTAAGTCAAGGTGATAAAATTTGCACTGCTGAGAACTGCACTGTTGAGAACAAGCTAAACTRTGGTSGTTACAGTCGGCACCCAGATACCAGTTCAAAAGATGTTTTCAAAATCCTCCACAGATGGGTTATAATGGCAAGGATACGTAGTTATGGGCATGCTTTCAGGGTGGCAAGGCAGCAGTATTGTGCTGTTTTCCTTTTCAGGCTTGCAGATGGTTTAGGTTTTCACCATGCTGGAGGCCAAGGCAGCCCCTGAGCTTGTTGCCTGAGACTTGTGTGCTTGCTTTATAGAAGTGTTAACATGCCAAAAAGATGCAAACAGGTTGTAAAGCCTCTTGTCACCTTGCTGGCAGTACCATAATGTTTTGCAGGAGCACAGGCCGAACATGCTCTCTAGCTCCAGGATACAGAGGCAGAAAATGAGGGAGATCATCTTGAGAAGATGCCATGTCAACAGCTTATCTGAATCAACATTTTTCCCTCTGTTTTTGCACTTGATCARATAATCTTGCAGAYCAATCAAGCATTAGTGCCTTTGGGGAGGAAGCAGTAGTACAGAYGTGGAGAGCATCTGCTCCCCTGGGRAGAGCTGGCTCTGTGGTGGAATCCCCCTAGAATGAGGTGCAGTGAAAAGCCAGGCTAGGTGGATTTCACTCTTATCCCTGCATAKACTCAATAGCTGGTACAGATACAATTTCTGTGTAGGTCCTGCTGGTAGGTCCCACACAAGTGAAGTGGTTCGATACATAGACAAATATACAGATGAACTGCTAACACACAGATTAACAAACCTGGAATTTTCATTGCAGAAAGAAAAATATTAGATCTTGAAATAAATTAATTGTATTCATAGACCTTGGTGCCCTGTCCTGGAGGTACCAGTACTTTATCTTCTGACTGCTTTATCAGTTAGAGGAAGAATAGTCTTCCAGTATGATATCTGAGCAGTAATATATGCATATTATATAGCTTCGTGCTATATAAGCAGCATTTATTCTTGCCTTAACTCAGATTTCACCAATCCCTCCTAAGTAGCAAATGTATTTTTGCTGGCTTGTTGTCCATGAGGTATGCTCAAACAACATGAACAGCACATGAATATTGTGAAGTCATGGCTGGAAAACTACACCATTCTACATCACATATGAGGAAGCATCCCCTATGTGTGTGAATAGTATAGAAAGTGCACGTTGAATGGCCTTGCTATAAATGTGGATGCAATAGGATGATGGATGTCAAGATTTGTAAAGTGCCTAGAGAACCAAGACAGATTTGGACTAAGCAAAGCAGGTCCAAAGCAGACTTTTTCACATGAGCTTTCTTGTTTTTGTTGCTGTAGGGGATTTCCAGAGCATGAAAAGTTGGTAGCTGGTTATACCCTACTATCGTTTCCTGCCACTTGAGTGAGTTTTGCAAAAGGCCAAAGAATGTTATTTTTGGGGATGAAGTGTTTTTTTTTCTTTTTCACTCTCAAATTCCAGTAAGGTGCTTTTTGCACTCAAAAGCAGCCTTTGAGTTGCAAAGCAGGCTTTGAGTCCCCGTTTCAGTGAAGGAACCAGTCTAAGAACCCACCCAGGACACAGTAGAGATGACATGTAGGAGACACCTGTTTCAAGAGCTACTGTTTGGTGGTTTGTTGCCTTTGCTCGGAGTGAAGTGAATTTGCACAGCAGCAAGATGAAACCTGAGAGCAGACCGGAGGTATCTGTGCTAGACTTGGGTCTGTTTGCAGCTGAATAAAGACATTCTAGTGCAAGAGCCTGCCTGTCCATCTGATCATTTACCTCGGCATGGGAAGGGGAAATACCGCTCCGTGCCGCAGAGAGGGGACTACTGGATGTGCAAAAGCCTGATTCCCGCTGGCCTCAGGGCTTTGGCTTCGAGGCTGTAGCTGACTTCTCAGCCTGTTTTCTAGCCACTGGAGGGGGCCGGAGAGCCACGCTGCCTGCGAGCGCCTTMCAGGCAAGCAGAGTCTGGGCCCTGGCTTCCTGCACCACTGCCAGCCTCTGCATCACCACGCCTGGCCAGCTTCGGGAGGGACGTGGCAGCCAGGATAAACCACGGGGGAGATACCGTACTGAGGAGGATGCGGAGACTCCCTCCCCAAAGCCTCTTCTCCACAAACACGTCAGCCGGTCCTTTATGGGTTTGTAAGTCCTTTCAGTAATGCTGGTCTTTGCTAAGGGTGCTGTGGCATCCTATGGCAGCAAAAGGTAGCTGCTGTCACCTGCTGGTGGTTGAAGGTCCCGGACAGCTTTCCAGCTGGTTCTTCAAAGTAACCCGAAGATGGCTCTTTAGACCTCTAATTTCAGTCCCCCTTTCTTTATACAAAGTTTGTTTTGTTTGATATAGTGAAGGTTGCTTTTCTGCAGGGGCCACCACCTGGATCCTGGTCTGCCCAACATATTTACTTTACTCATAATATGAATGTGACCCTTCACCACTGTGCAATCCTTTGGTGGAGGGAGACTAATGTACCCAACAATGCCACGTCCAGAGAAGATACCTGCAAGGGAAGGCTTGCCAACAAGTGGCAGCCCTGAAAATCACTTATTAATCCATTTCTGTGGCAGTTCCTAGAGCTGGAAATGCATTTCCATAGTTTAACATGGCATGAAAGCAGCTCTGAAGATGGTTAATAGGATTCCTCAGAGTATTTTGAATCATAGCTTACTCTTTTCCAGTATCTTCTGCGCAAAACTCCCCCAAAACTCTCTCTGATCGTTGCTTTTGTTCTTCCTAGGAATTGGCAGCTGTAGTGCAGACTCCAGTCCATCATATCCAGACAATTTGCTATGGAAATTACTTTCCACAGTCCATATGGTAGGAGAAGACCGTGTCAGGCACCAAAGGATTTAGTCCTGGTACTCTGTCCAGTCAGGGGCACTGGTCCCTGCTTTAGGTTCCCTGCTGGTTTAGCTTGGTCAATCAGCCCGATCTATCTGATTCCAGAATTTCCTCCAAAAAGAAAAAAAAAAAAAAGAGAGTTTTTCCTGCATTTGAAGAAAAATGACCATTACAGTTTGAATTACAGCAATTAAAAACAAAAGATGAAGAAGCCCTAGTTTGAAATGCTAACATATACCCAACCTCAATACTCTTCTAGCACAGAAATGGGTCACTCCTCTCTCTCAGTGCAAAAGATACCACTGAGACTAATGCAGTAGCCGCTRCTGAAGGGAAAAAGAAGTGGGATGGAGCAATGCTTACAGCCTGTTCCTGCTAGACCTCATTCCCACTGGTGAGTCGGGAATCTGGTGTCCAYAGCTCTGGTGGTGGTGGTGGGGATGGGTCTCCATTCCACAACGTATAAAGAACAAGAGATTTCCTGTCAACTGGGAGAGATCTCCTGTATATTTAACCCATAAAGGCCGGGACAATAAACATTGAATTGTTTTAATAGCAGCTAGACTCCAGCCATTATTTTCCATGTTATCAGCCTATTCCCTCTTGGTCATGTCCTTTCTGGAGCCAACAGGGTGAGATTTCTGGCCACCTGTCATTGAACTTCTCGTATGACTAGGAAGGAGACATCATTCGTGAGTCTGCTCTTGGTTTATATAATGGCACTACAGCATTTTCCGTATTACTCACACCTACCAATCTTATCTTAAGATCTAACACAGCGTTCCCTTTCTACAGCAGTATGGAAGAGAAGAGATTGTGCTAGCCCTCTTACTTGAAAATCCTGCACGGTGAGAGCTACTTCTCACCTCCAGTGGGGCAGCATGTTTTGGGAGTGGGGTTGTTTTTGCTTATAGCACTCTGATGCTCCAGGCCCTGCATAGAGGAAAAGGCAGTTCCAGCACCCTGAGACTATCGTTGCACTGCAGGCCTCCTTAATCCATCTCAAGGTATGCTTATTTCCCACTTCTTCCAGCACTTTCCCCCTGCAACACACATGTGCGTGCCTGATTTGTGCCATTCTACTCTGCACTTTTTTTTTTGCATTTCTTTTTTTGTTTATGCTTTGGAGACAAATGAAATCTGCTTTTGTTTACTGGAAAGTATGCTTTATTTTCCCATCATTGAGCATCTGGTGTTTGTAAAATGCACAACAAACCTTTCCAATGGAAAATCAGGCCAGCTTTGAGTTTGCGGTGCGAGGAGTTCACGTGTGCCATGATCTTTGTGCTAAAAAGGTATTGCAGTGTCCAAACCCTAGAATGCAGCAGCCAAACAGGTTTCACGTTGACAAAAAAACTACAGTAAAATGATGAAAATTCATGGTGTCCTCCAAGGTGTGCTGCAAATTACTGCAATGGCCAAGTATGCCTGTGCTTAACAGCTTCCTGCTCAAAGGAAACAGTGGCAGATGGAGAGTCCCCTGTGATCCTAGAASTACCTGCAAACATTTGTGCTCACAAAATAAAAGCTAACAGCCTTATGCCCCACGTGGAAGCAACTCACTGTGGTGAGGTGACAAACGACTGTCATTTGGAGTGCCACCATACGGAGACAGCTGGAGGTTGTGTCTTCAAGGTAGGCATGTTTCAGGACAAGTTTTCTTCAGTGTGTGGGGTGAGGACCACTSAAACATTCAAGAAATAGCCATTGCTGGAAGCGTGGATGGAATTTTGCCACTTGGARGTCAGAGGGGAAAAACAAGGCCATGATGGATAAGATACTCTCAGACATCTTTTGCCATCGATTAATGGCTTCAGCCACCCACCAAACGGTATGAGGATGCTACCTTTTTGTACRTGATACCTGTGTCCTTGATCTGTACACAGTCTGCTCCCCATGGCATAGGCTTTCTATARGCCTCCTAAACACAAGAGGCTGAGGTGGCACTTGTAGGCATGGCATTTTCTCTGCTGGCATCTTTTTGCACAATCATCTGAAAGCTGCTAAGGGAATCTGGCAGCTGGTTTCCAGCCATGACTCACATGGSCAAATCTGCACTTGCCTTCAATTTTAATAATTTGGCAACATGCATTTATTTAATGTTTTGCAAAGCAGGGTCTGCGTTTACTCAGAGAAAATGAGAGTTGAAGGATGGTAAAATGCCTTTGTAAATTAGAAGTTAAACTAAGAATTCACTTTAAAAGCACGGAGTACTGTTAGCTGCATATACCAGTGTCATTTATGACTTAGCAAGTTGCGGTACCATTTGGAGGCATGGAAGATTAAGGAGGCACAGGGAGGTGGATTGTTTCTGACATTTCTGAGACTATTATTACATTCCAGCTGCAAATAAAAACAGATTCATAGTTTATTCATTTCCCACAAAACAAAGTTTTTACCAATATGTTTTAATTTTGAAAAAATCAGGATTTAAGCATTTCTTTTCAATCTGAAAGCAGTTTCTGATCTTTTTCTGTTACATTTGATCATATCAATATTATTCCA